>RJWM01007439.1:0-45160 GCA_004363535.1 Dasyprocta punctata | reverse complement strand
TTGTATTACTCTTGCCTGTTAGCAGCCAACACTATAGAATAGAGTATTCATTAGCCATTCAAACTTTTAAATGAATCGTTCTTCAAGTGAGATTTCTGGAATGATATCAATATTTGCCAGTATTATTTGAAAACTATATGCTGATAACTTTGATAATCCTTGTTAACAGTCTCTTAGGCAATTGTCTAAACAATGAAGCTTCTGGTGGAATTATGCCTACCTTGAGACAGATTAAAAGGACTTGGGATGGTTGTTGGTTAAAAATAACTCTCTTCTGACATTAAGACATCTAATTAATTAAAAATACAATACCTAGTTCACTCCCTGGTACCAAAAAAAAAAAACTATAATACTTTCTGACTGATATTTAGCTACAAAATTGTTGCTAAGTCTGAGTTGTTTACAAGAAATAGTACGCATAGTGAAGTTAGTGGTTGTTCTGAATATTAGACTGTGTGTACCCCGTAACCTGGTCAAATTCCCTAACTCTATCAGGTTGAGCAGTTTGGGAGTTTGTATTTTTCAGTGTAGATTTTCATGCATGCTGCTCCATTGACAAGTGACTAGAACTGGTTAATAGGCAACAAAATAATGAGTGCAAACACTCAGAACACCTTATTTTTGTAAATAAGACAATACAAATGTAAATAAATTATTCTTTGTAAATAAAACATGTCTAGAAGTGTTTTTTTTGAGAGTTCTGTGGTCACATTGGAAAGCAGATGAAAAATATTTATTTTCACCAGAGATAAGTATGTGCACATATTTTGTGGATAATTTTGGGAGATACACTCATTTTATAAATCCTGTTTTAGATGAATCTTATACTAGAACTGTTAAGTACTTCGGCTTAAGCAAACTTGGGATCTGCAATTCATGTAGAGATTTGAGACACAAGGTGCTGGAAGATAAGTTTGCAGCATGTTCTAGGGCCTAGTCAGAAAAAGAAACCCTTTGCCCAATATCTATTTTGTATGTTCTTTGTAGTTTAACATCTCACACTGGTATCAACCCTAATGCTCTGAGGCAACTTTAATCTTCTGGGAATATAAAGTATATTCTTTGTAATTTTCCTGTTTTTTTTTGCATGACTAACTCCTTAGTAAGTTAATTTTATTAGCAATCAAGAAACTCAGTATCTGATATGTCTACTAAAAAATAGATGAGTTTTTTAAAGCTCTCATGTACATTCTAATAGATCCAATATAATGCACCAGTTAAAGGTAGGGAAGACTAGTCTCTGAGCAGACCCTTGCTTATTTACTATAATCAGATGTTGCTACAAGTACATCACTTTATAATTCAACTTGACAACACAATTTCATTTTATCTGTAAGTGTTGCCTCCTAAGGCTGAGGGTGTTGAGTCATGGGACACTGTGTCCATCAGTTTCAGCATAGAAGACTTTTTGAAGGCATTGTAAAAACCACTTGCTCTTTTATGACCTGACTGCTTCTAAAGCCATCAAAAGTTATTCTGGCCTTGCATAGACCCTGAGTTAAACCTCTTTCACCAAGAGCTGATACGTGTTTTCATATTCTTTCCCATAGTCTTCTGCTTTTCATTTGGTACCACTCTTTTCTCCATCCTGCTGTACCTTTTACTCCCTGGCTTCAAGGGCACTATGACTTTTGGTTCTGCCGAGATAGTTCTTTATTTCTCTCCCACTTAAATTGTAAACACTATGCTTCTCTTCACTCAATGCACTCAAGTGCTTTCAGTAAACACTTGTCTTCAAAGGACTTTTCCAAGCATACCACTTACCTTCAGCATAGATGTCCGCCTGGCAGTGCAAATCATGGTCTAGAGAGAGAGCCCATGCATGAGACCTGCCAGTGACTCACACATGGACCATCTTGTCTCCTCAAGTCCTTCTGCAACTTCAAGTTTCAGAAAGATTCATTGATGCAAGCTTCTGGGGTGTTATGGGCAGTTGTTTTCAGCCATGGCTGATGAGAAAGATTCCACAAAAAGTAATTTTTAATAGTTCTGTTTTCATTCCTGCCCTTATCACCTGTAGTTTCAACTTCATCAAGCACTCCAAGTACAGCTCATTAAGTTTCCATTCTTTTTTGTTAGAATTACTGTGTAATTTACATATAGTGTTTTTATGTTGAAGTGATGAAGATTGTACCCAAATGTCTTAATTCAAATATCAGGTAAATGACAAAAATCAGTTGTATTTTATATTGTTGAGATATATTGCTGAAAAATACTGCTGAAATACATTTATTGGTGCTGGAATGGCTCTTTGGTACTTCCTTACTTGTCTCTTACCTTACCACAGAGATGGAAAAGGGTGGAAAATGATTTTCCTCAGAGAAGCTGAAGGCCCATCGGTGCAGAGATAGGGCAAGTCTCTTTCTGTCCCTTATATTGTATGCAGGCTCCATGCCCTAGGGTGGGTGTAGCACTCACACCCTCAATCCAAGCACCCTTCATCCCTGCATTGCACTATAAATCAATCACACACTCTAGATTCCACTACCTCTGAAAAAGCCCTATCTAAAACTGCATGAGACTTTGGGGAGACACATAGATAACAAACCATAACAGCACCATCCTCTCATTTCTTGTTTTCCTTTCTTTGTATGTTTGCCTCACTTGAGAGTCCCTTTTGGGAAGAGGGAAGGGTAGAAATGAGAGGTAAAGGAATAAAGAATGATGAAAACAATTGTAACTGTATGATAAATATTCACCAGTTAAAATGAGAGAGAGTATCTTTCATTTCCTTTTTTACTTAGTTTTTTTCTAAGAAATTCCTAGGTCCAAAAGATAGTTTCAGGGGCAAAATGGGAAGGCATAATGTGTGTATTTATCTTTGTCCCTTTTTTTATTCCAGTGCTGACTATATCTTCTTGCCTTCCAGTGAGCTATAATGTTTTGGAAAAAAAGGTAGTTTTCTCCACATTATCCCTCTTCCAATTTTTTTTCCTTCAGTCAAAAGTGAAATTAATGATTCTTTTCTGTGTGCACCTACATCATGGAAACAGTCCACACTGTGGTTACTTGTTGCCAGGTCTTTCTTCCCAATAGACAGTCAATTGCAACCACTTTTTGTAATGCAAGCTATATGTTCATTTATACTTGATTTCTCATGGGTCTGCTTGTCTTGGATAATAGAAGTACAACATATAAGCAATAGGTTGTAGATTTGTAGGACACTCTGTCTCCTCTCACGCATACCACCTGGCTGAGAACTGCCAGACTAGACTCTTGGCTTCTTGAACACAAAGCCTGAGACTTAATCATACCTGAACTCAAAATGTGGTAGACTGAATAGGTGCCTAGAAACATGTTTGGTGGTTGGTAAGCTGGTTGATTATATAGTGGGATAGCATACTGCACAAGTTTAGGATCAGAATGTCTGTATTCCAGCTTTTCCATTTACTTTTTATTTGACCTTAGGCAAGTTCATCTCTCTAGGCATGAGTTGCCTCAGATATTAACCATGGATAAGATTATTATACCTGATGCAGATTTTTTTATTTCTCTCACATTTATTTTGTGTCTACTATGTACTAGATAGCTCCCTCACTGCTTTACATGGATTAGCTCATTTAACCCTCTGTATTAAAAAAAGAATAAACCTTGTCAACTATGTACTTAGTAAATTTCCACAATTATTAGCTATCAGGAAAGAAAGAGAGCCTAGGTATAGCAATGAAATTTTTCCTGTAAGATAGAGGCTAGAGAGCCATAGGAAATCAGTCTTGGCTGTAACTCTTCAATGTTACATATTAGGTGTCCTTTTTTCCTTGAGTGCCTGTGTATGGGACCTTTCTTTGTGCATCATCCTCCTATATTACTTGCTTCCCAGGAACATTAGTTGGTGTTTGGACAGAAGGGTGTATGGCTTGGGTCTTAATAATTGCTCCTCTGATTAATTGGTTGGATTATTACTCTTGACCCCAGACTTTTCCTGACTTGAATGAACCCAAATGACAGAAAGAACCACTCCTCATCAAAGGAACAGGGGTTTTTCAGGAACTCTTTTCTGTGTGTATCCCAGAAGCAAGGTAAACTTTCACTTTCACTAAAGTTCACGACACTAATGACAGAAGTTCTTCTACTGACTTTTATTTAAACCACCTCGATGAATTAAGCAGCCCTCTTTACAACATACTGACTGATTCCCATGACACTTTTATCTGATTGAATTTTAAGAAGGCTCCATCTGTCTTTACATCATTTGGTTCTCAAAGTCCTTTGTGCCATTCTCACTTTTGCAGGCTACTCTTACCAATCACAGGCCATTTAAGATACACATTCAACACTGGCAATTTTATTTTAACTCTTACTTTGGGAGTTAGTTAATTCCATCCTTTGAACTTTGCTGTCTATCTAGGAAGTTGTGGCATACAGAGCAAGTTACAGATGTCTTGAGCTATTGCTTCTTCTACGTGGTGTGGTAGATATTGGGGCAGTCAGAGTCCATGAGCAGTTGACCTCTGGACATGAACAAACTTATCATTTGACTTTAGTGTGCCATATAAATTATTATTTTCCATCTATGCCGTGTCCTGAAAAAGTTGGGAAGTACAGTATTTAGAACACAAGTTATCAAATGTCTTCTAACTATGGAGCTACAATACACGAATCAGGTTAAAAGTGAATCTTTTGAATAGAAGAGATGAGGAAAACCATGGCAATCATGAATGCCCAACATAGGAAAGAAGTGGAATCCATGAAACAAATCCAAATAGAAATTCAAGAGATTAAAATCTCCACAGCAAGTATACACAACAGATTGAACAAAGGCAAGGATATAATATTAGAGCTAGAAGACAGGATTGTGATTAGCAACTATGAAAAGAAAGATATTTTAAAAATAGCAAGAGACCATCAAAAATTGGTCCAACAGCTGCAAGATGAAGCAGAGAAGAAAAACATGAGATTGACTTGGGTAAATAAGAAAACTGGAGACAGTGAAAATGCCATAAAAATCCTCTTCACAGAAATAAAGGCAGGAAACTTCCCAAACATGAATAAAGTATTTGACATACAAATAAATTAAGCAAGTAGAACTCCAAACAGCCATGATCAAAATAAATCTACACCAAGGTGTATAATAATCAAGATTCGAGAAGTTAAGAACAAGAGCATATATAAAAAAACACATATAGAAAAGAAACAAATCACCTATAAAGGAAAGTCCATCAGAATCACAATAAACTTCTCAACACAAACTCTCAAATAAAGGAGAGTTTGGAGCAAGATATTTCAAGCCATAAAAGAATCAGACTAATGTACCCTGCAAAACTATCTTTTGCAATCAATAGGGAAATAAGATACTTCTACAACAAACAACTGAAGAGATTCATGACTACCAAAGCAGCTCTTCAGAATGCTCTGCAGGGTATATTAGAAAGAGAAAATGAAGTCCACAATCACAAGAACACCAATAGAAAGAAGCCACTATGCAGGACAAGCAATTAAGCAGAGGGGAAAGACAGGGAACCAGTAACAGGAAAATAATATGAGAAAGATAAACCAATACATTTCTGTTATAATATTGAGCTATATACTTACAATGGTTATAATAATACATTTTATGTGATGTATATTTCACAATTTAATGTCTTAGTGAAACAGCAGCCAGCTCCTGGAACCTCGGTGTTTCTATTGGCAGACTTTGCATGTCTCAGAGAACATAGCTAAGGAAGTCACTTTTTGAAAGAAAAAAATATCCTTCTCTTCCCTTGGACTCTGTGGTGTGTAACAATGCCTACCTTTGAGGAACCAGCCTTCCGCAGCTCTAGAATGTGGCAGCATTTATCTCTTTGGCCTTCCAGTGTCAGGAGATGTTTACCCTTCCTTATATGGTCCTCTGTTGCTCTCTTTGGTCACTAAATACTGAGCTCACCACAGCAGGTTGAAAACTCTCCTATCATCTATCATAAATGTTAACACACACTTATTGATTTTACCTATTACACAAGATAAAATAATTGGCTGTTTTACAATGGTATAAAATAAAAAAGATAATCACTCCCACACCTCCTCAGGTTAAACCATTGCTGACAGCTTGGTATTTTTGTGTCTACATAGCCTTACAGAAACATTTTGTACATAAAAATATCTGTGTATAATATATCTAGACATTTTGTATATATAATGTTTAGCTTTCTCTTTTTACTTAATAATACATCTTGGTATTTACCTCATGTAATCACTTAACATTCTACAGTTGTACAAAAGCTGCATGGTATTCCATGGAATGGTGTACCATAATTAATTACTTCTCTAGTGATACCATTTTGGTTGTTTCCAGTTATCTGAATCACAAAGAATTTGGGCGATGTAAATGTTTAATCACTGAATCAAATGTATACTATGCTATATCAGGTGGTCTTTTAAAAATAATGTAAAACCATATTCAATGCAACAGGAAAGGGTTCATTATATATTTTCATAGGAAAGTCAAGTTACAAACTAATTTAACAGTTTGAGCTCAGTCCAGTTGGACACAGCAGGAAGGGAGGCTGTGCCAGAGAAACGAGAGATCAGTGCAGGGTAGTAGAAATTAGTAATCAAGACTCACACAGACAGTTCCAAGTAAGAACAAGCTGAGGGAGTGATCCTTGAGGATCCATAATAATAAGAATCAGGGGAGGCTTCTCAGAGGAAGTGGGAATTTGGCTCAGTATGTGTGATCATTAATTGTGATATATTGACTAGACTTGAGAAAAACTGCCTAAGAGATTAATAAAGCTCTGGGTGTGTTGGTGGATGATTGACAGGTAGGCTGCAAACTGAGGAAGGAAGACCCACCCCAGATATATGTGGCACCAACCAATAGAGTTGTACTGTGGTGGGATAAATTTATATGTCTTGTATCTGACACGTGGGTTCAAATTCTCACTCTGCCACTTACTCATTATTTGCTTTGATAAGTTATTTAACTGTTCCAAGCCTCAGTCTCCATATCAGTAAAATGGGAATCATAACAATACATGCTTCACCAGATTTCTGTGACGTTTAACTGAAATATAGGATATAATACTAAATAATATCATACCTGATTAGCACATAGTAAATCATTAATGCCAACTGAAACAAATATGTCATCATACTTAAAGACTTAGTTTAATGATAACAATGAGGGATTCATAATACTTCAAAGCAGACAGCTTTTCCAAAGTCTCTGATATAAGGTATCAGAAAATTATAGGACTCAGTCAGATGTCTGAATTTCTAAGTGGGGGAGGAGAATTATGTATGGTATCATAGCTGAAAGCATTGGCTTTGGACTCAAAATAACAGGGCTTTAAGTTTCTGGCTCTGACACATAGACTATAAAATATTGGTCAAGTTCCTTTTTTATTTAGAGAAAAAACACACAGAAAATCAAAAAGCAAAAGATGCAAACAAACAACAACAACAAATCCAATACAATAAAAGTATAGGTTTACAAAAGAAGATGATAGGAATTTGACAATGGTTATAGTATTGTGTGTCATTACATTCAAAAGGGTTAGATTAGGAGATATAGACATGTAAAATTGATCTAAACATATGTATATTAACTGCAATTTTCCAATAACTAATACATTTAGTACAATAGTCATTTTAGTTCTCTTATGTATGTATATAACATATGCATATGCAAATTTATGTCATTTTCCTTTTCTCTTCCTTCTTTCCTCCTTTCCCCTATACCAATTACTTTTCATTTTTGAGCAGTTTCTTGCCCTTACACAGTATTTATTGTAGATTTTGGATCATATATACTTTTGCAGTTTCTTACACTAGGGAGACAACACGATATTTACACATGTGAGTTTGATTTACTTCACTTATGAGTATGGTCTCAAGTTGTGTCCATTTACTTATAAAAGACTCGATGCAATCTTTCTTGATAGCTGAGTAGTTCTCCATTTTATAAAAATACCACATCTAAGCCGGGCGTGGTGGTGCACGCCTTTAATCCCAGCACTCGGGAGGCTGAGGTAGGCGGAGCGTTGTGAGTTCAAGGCTGGCTTGGGCTACAACGGGAGCGCAAGGCCGGCCTGAGCTACATAGTGCGACCCTGCCTCAAAAAAACCAGGGCCGGGAGTTTGGCTCAGTGACTTAAGCGCCTGCCTTGGCAGACGCGAGGTTGCGAGTTCAATCCCCGGTGCCGTAAAAAAACAAAACAAAACAAAAAAACAAACAAACAAAAAAACCCACATCTTTATTATCTACTCCTTGGTTGATGGGCACTTGGGTACTTTCCAAGATTTGGCTATTAGAAATTGTGTTGCTGTAAGCACAGGTGCACATATATCAGTGTGGTATGATAGTTTCAAGTCTACTGGGAAAATGCCCAGGAGTTGGATAGCTGGGTCAAATGGAATCCCTAATCCTAGCTTCTTGAAGAATCTCCACACTGATTTCCACAGTGGGTGCACCAGTTTACATTCCCACCAACAGTGGAGGAGAGTTCCTTTTTCTCCACAGCCCCTCCAGCATTTGTTGTTGGTTGATTTTTTACTCTTGGTCATTCTTTCTGGGGTGAGATACAATCTCAGTGTTCTAATTTGCATTTCCCAAATGACCATTGATGTTGAACGATGTTACATATGTTTATTGACCATTTGTATTTCTTCATTTGCGAAGTGTGTATTCATGTCAGATGCTCATTTTTGGATTGAGTCCTTCAATTTTGGGGACCTGATTGTTTAAAATTCTTTATATGTTTTAGATTGAAGTCCTTTGTCTGAGGGACAGTTGGCTAAGATATTTTCCAAATTCGTGGGGTTTTCTTTTCACTCTGATGGAGATTTCCTTTGACATGCAAAACCTTTTTCATAAGACGAGATTCCAGTTGTTGATTCTGGGAAGTATTTCCCGTGCAGTTTGATTTTTGTTCATGAACTGTCTGCCTATTCCTATGTTGTCAAGAATTTTACCTACTTTGTCTTCAAGCAGATTTAGTGTCTCCATTATAATATTTAGAGCTTTGATCCATTTTGACTTTAGTTTAGTGCATGGTGCTAGGCATAGGTCTAGTTTTAGTTTTTGGCATATGGAATGCCAGTTTTTCCAGCACCACTTATTAAAGAGGCCGTCTTTCTTCCAGTGTATATGTTTGCCCCCTTTGTCAAAGATAAGGTGGCTGAGTGTGTTTGTAGTTGTTATCATATCTTCTAATCTATTCCACTGATCTTCAGGTCTGTTTTTATTCCAGTATTATGCTGATTTTAACACAGTAGTTTTGTAGTATATTTCAAGTCAGGATTTGTAATGTCCCCTGTCTTGCCTTTGTTGCCCAGAATTGCCTTTGGTATTTAGGTCTCTTCTGGTTGCAGATGAATTTTAGGGATGATATCTCTAGATCTGTGAGATACTCTCATGGTATTTTGATTGAAATTGCATTAAATCTGTATAGCAGTTTTGGGAGAATGGTCATTTTCACAATGTTTGTTCTTCCTATCCATGAATAAGGAATGTGTTTCCATTTTTGAAATCTTCTTTGATATCTTTTTTCAAAGTAATATAACTTTTAATGCATAGACCTTTTACTTTCTTTGTTAGATTGATGCCTAAGTATTTAATTTATGCTATTGTGAAGGGTGTGGTTTCCTTTATTTCTCTCTCAGTGAGTTTGTTGTTGGTGTACAAGAATGCTATTGATTTTTGAGTGTTGACCTTGTATACAGCTACATTACTGAATTTGGTTATTACATCTAGAAGTCTTTCAATGGATTTTTGGGGGTCTTCTATATAGAGTATCATATCATCTGCAAATAATGACAATTTAACATCTTGCTTTCCTATCCTTATTCCTTTTATTTCTCTCTCTTATCTAATTGCTCTGGCTAATGTTTCCAGAGCTATATTGAACAGAGGGGTGATAATGGACATCCTATTCTTGTTTCTGATTTTAGGTTGAAAGATTTCACTTTTCGTACATTTAGTAAGATGTTGGCTGTTGATTTATGATATATAGATTTTGTCAGGTTGAGGTAAAGGCCATCTATTGTGATTTTCTGTAGGGTTTTATCATGAATGAGTGTTGGAATTTGTCAAAAGATTTTTCTGCCTCTATTGAAATGATCATGTGATCCTTGTTCTTAGCTCTGTTGATATGGTATATTATATTTATTGATTTGCATATGTTGAACCATCCCTGCATTCCTCGGAGGAATCCCACTTGATCATAATGCATAATCTTCCTGATAACTTGTTGCACTTTATTTGCCAGTATTTTATTGAGGATTTTTGCATCATGTTCATTAGGGAGATTGGCCTATAATTTTTTGTTCTGGTTGGATCTTTCTCTGGTTTTGGTACTAGGATAATAGTTGCTTCCAGGAATGAATTAGGGAGACTTGCTTCCCTTTCAATTTCATTGAAGAATTTGAGGAGTGTTGGCATTAAATCTTCCCTAAATTTCTTGTAGAATTCAGCAGTAAATCCATCAGGACCTAGGCTTTTCTTTGTTGGTAAGGTTCTAATTACATTTTCAATTTCATTAACTGAAGTTGGGTTATTCAGCAGTTTTATATCTCTTTTATTCGGCTTTGGTAATGCATACATTTCTAGGAATCTGTCCATTTTTTCTGTGTTATTGAACCTATGGAAGTAAAGGTTTTCAAAGGAGGGATTGATGATTTTCTGTATTTCCACAGGGTCTGTAGTGATTTCACACTTTTCATTTCTTCTTGCATGGATTTGACTTTTTTCTTTCCTCTTTTTGATAAGGTTGGCCAGGTGTTTATCAATTTTATTTATTCTTGCAAAGAACCAACTCTTTGATTCATTAATTCTTTGTATTGTTTTCTTAGTTTCGATTGCATTAATTTCTGTTCTGATCTTGATAATTTCCTCACTTATTTGGGTTTTGGGCTTGACTTGCTCTTCCTTTTCTAGAAGTTTGAGGTGAAGTATTAGGTTGTTTGTGTGTGTTCTTTGTATTTTTCTGATGTGCGAGTTTAGTGCTATAAATTTCCCTCTGAAGATGCTTTCATTGTATCCCACATGTTCTGGTTGGGTGGAGTTCTCAACTTCTGTGGGTCTAGTTCCTTTTTAATAAAGTCTATCTCTTGCTTTCCTCATATCGAAAATGATGCCAATAGCACTATCTACATTACAGAGTTTTTAATAATAGGATTAAATTAGAATGCACAGATAAATTTCTTTAGGGTCTAGAACTCAATTAATGCTCACTTCATTCATTGAACAAATATTTGTTGAGCATTTAGAGTGTGGCAGGTTTTGTGGTCAGAAACTGATACTACATTGGTGAAAACTATCACTACTGCTTCTGCTACTACTTAAAAGGTATCCCTTGCTGTCTGCATAATTGCTATCTAGATATTGAATATTACAACGTACAAAAAACATTTACCTCAAATTCACTGAGCACATTAAAAGCCCTCATGTGAAAACTTTTGAGTTACATAGGAGTCCTTTTTAAAAATGTAGAATATACCTTTCTCCAAGCTGGATGGTACCTTGATTGCAGGTGCATTTTGAACTATCATTATCATCTTTTTCATTGTATATATTATCTTCTGGAGAGCTACTCTACATATAAAAGTTTCTAATAGTTCTGCAGTAAAACAATCTGATCAATCTTTGCTCATTGGAAAATTCTCTCACTAATTTTTCAGCTCACAGAACTCTTCTGGTGCCAGCCCACTGAAAATATACCCCAATGCATGTTTTGAGAAATACTGTTGTAGACTGTCCCAAATGAGGTATAACAAATGCTAATAAAATTTCCAATCCATCCAGTATCCTCTTATTCCCTCCTGAGCCATTTCCTGTCTTTTTTTCTATCCCATTTTCCTTGTCTCCTTCCCCATCTCTTCTCTTTGCCCTTCTGCATTTATTGACACATTGCTAAGAGACTTGCCTATCACCAAAATTATCTTGAGTCCTTTTAGTACTGCCAATACCAAGGGCTGTCAAAACATGAAAATATATTTATTGTACTTGTCCTTTAGAAGTTGTCAACAATGCATAGCTCTGGCCTGGGTGGATATGTATAATAGTAACCTATATGCAAGCAAGTATATAAGTAACTTATATACAAGCAAATGCCTGAACACATGGCACGCTCCTGGAAAAAAATGCGAGTACTCAGTGAATTACAGCTATATCTTTTTCAGTACAACAGCTTGAAAAACAAAGATCAGGAGAGGGACAATAAACACAATTGTTATACTCTCTATAGTGTATGCTATTGCATAATCAGTGCTGTATTCTAAAAGGCAAATTGTGCAATTTTCATATTTTGTCACTTGCTACCTTAGCTGGGAGGTTACACAAGAACTACGAGGCTTAGATTCAGCCTCAAGCTTAGCTGTAGATGTGTTGTGGAACTTTGAATAAGCCACTGACCTCTGGGTTTCAGAGGAAGTTTCTCTATATTACTTGGAGTGTCCCTTGCATTCATGGTCTGATATTCTGTGATCTAATAGGATTGCTGCCTGTCGGTAGTGTCTTAGGCATGGCATGAGCTGGCAAATGTTTCCTTTCAAAACCTATTGCTGGCTTTCTAAAGCTTGGCCAAATGTTGTATGGGAGAGGAGAGACTGACAGATTTGGAAGTAGAAACTGATTGTGAGTAGGTGGTGTTACATGTCTATTTGCATACCTTACCCCTCCCAAAACTCCCAGCATTGATTTGTTCAATGAATATTTGATTTGGAAACATTGCTCAGATTCTACTTACGTTCTTGGAGTAAGCTATGGTGGGCTAGTCAAGAGAACAGTGTGTGAAAACTGAACAAATATAGCTGTTGCTTATCTAGAACTTAAGTAAATTTATGACTATATCACTGATATAGCGTTTTCTAAAGGAACAGAATCAACAGGGTGTTTATTACATAGGCTCACAAGATCAGAATTGGGAGAGTCCACGTTGTCATTTGTGCAATCAGAGGTAGAATAATGCAAAAAAGCCCTCTACACACTGAGAAGCTAAATAGAAGCCCTAAAGAAAAACAGATCAAGGACTCAGCACCAGCATGAGGTCAAAGGCCTGTTAGCTCATAGTAGAGTCATTGGTGTGAGTCTGCATTGCAAGGCTGAAGACACTAAATTCCCATTTCTAAATGTTATGGTGAGAATAAAAAAAAAAAGAAATGTTATGGTGAAGACCGGAACTTCAAAAATGGGACAATTCCATCTTTCCCTTTTTATCTTATCTGGGCTAAAAGCTTATTAGTTGAGACCATCCACATCCACATACCATCCATTTTTTTCTGGCCTACAGGCTGATAGGAACAAAGAAGAAGATTTTCTGTGGTGGCCACAGCAGATGACTTGTTCTAGTAACATCTGTATACATGACCTGACAAATTCTGAAAGCTGGGGAGCTTGTCCTTGGCGCTTCTTGTTTCACATTCTCTTGCCTTTCTGCTCAGCACCTGTTAGAAAATTTGTATTCATATTTCACCTCTGGGATCCCAAGTCCCCTTGTACTGACACTCCTGCCATAGGTCCATCATCCTTAGAAGTTTCCATGCTTCAACTCTTTTCTTTCCCCTTTCCTTCTGTTCATAGTCTCTGAACCTGTGCTTATCATTTACTAGTGTGTTAATAGCAGATCATTAATAATTGTGGACATTTATCAATCATTTTCTGTAGCTGGGGCTCTGTTCTGAGTATTTACATGAAATGCCACATTTAACTTAGAACAATCCTGTGTGTAAAAAGTTTTACTATAGTTACTTGACAGTAGAGGATGCTAAAGTTCAAATGGGGTTAAATTTTTCAAGTCAATCACCAACCAGTGAGTAGTTGAGAAAGACCCGCAACCAAGTTTTTGTTTTCTAATTTTAAAGCCTATTCTCATGTGTATGTTCACTAGCCAATACTCCCCCAGTCATATTGTATCAATAATCAGGATCTCCATTCTGCATGGTTAGATGTTTCTTTCCTATTTCAGGAAGTGACTTCATAGCTTTTTGTAGGGTTTTCCCACTGTAAATGATTCCTTTTCAGAGCCTTCACAAATATAAAGGCCTTATAAAGACACACATTATATGAATCCCAGAAGTGGTTTTAATCTCTCATTTTCCTCCCTTTCTTCTTCCCATTCATCTTACTCAAATTTAGCACATTTTTCTTTTCTACATAGTTTATATTCACATGTGCTCCTCACTGTGTCCTACGTTTGATAGTTTAAACTGAGTACAGCTAAGCATCCTTAATCTTGTTGTGATATTCATGATGTGTACGTTTCATTTCTCCTTCTCTCAAGAACTGCTTGTCACCTGCCCTCACAGTTTTCTCACTGTCTTCTTTACCTTACCCTCATCACTCACAGGATGGACTCATCTGCTGCAATATCATTCTTGTGAGGTGGTTACTACCAGTTATTTTATCTCCATTTGAAATATGAGGAAAATGAAGCTCAAATTTCCCCAGGAACTTGAAAAAGATTATACAGTATGTTCTCAAACAGGGAAGTCTTCCCTAGTACTATTGGTTATAAGCAAAAGTAGGTGTGAAGAGTACCTGAAGGATGCAGGGGATTCCAGAATGTAATTTTGACTTTAGAAGTCACACCAATTTTTTTGGTGTTTTGCTAAAGCACTTGGACTAGAATGGCACGATGTAGATTAGAGAGGCTTCTAACCAGTCTCAAGTGTCTTATCTAACTGAAAGAAAATGAACTTGATACTTCAAACATCACTCAAAGTATCACCTACCACTCTGAGATAAAGCCAAGCCAAGGTCCCGGTAATTATATTTTACTGATCCTCTTACACCTGGACTAGATCTTCCTAATGCCATAATCAATGACAATGTCAAAGGTAAACACATGGATAACAATATTTATAAGTCAGTATTGTAAATAATGAGCATTGGTGGTGAGATGCCCACTTGTTTTTTAATCTTTAGCTTATAATATTCTATAAGTATAAGTTCTGATTTCTGATTGTACAGAGGGTTAGTCAACAGGGAATTCAAAGACATGTTGGGCCAGTGGGAAAAGGGATATGTTTCCTTTCTCCATATGAATTTTCTGGTCAGGTTTCCCCACTTAGGATTTTGATGGAATTCTCTTTTTACTTTCAAAAGATGGCTTACTGCCTGGCACATAGCAGAGGCTGCCTATGTGAGTGGATAGGGACAATTCTTGGATATTGATTATCTTTTCATCAGTGTTCATTCAATGTGCTAGCTTCCACTTCCTTTATAAGAGATTTCTTTGAGCCAGTATTGCCCAAACACTGAACCAAGAAGCCAAGGCACATAGAATGGACATATGGAGGTCACAGGATGATTCCAATAAAACAAAAATAAATATTTGTATTACACAGTACCTTCCAAATTGGGGCTATTCTTCCTATAGAAACAAACATAAATGCTGCTGAACTGTGCAAAGTGTGCCTCTGCCTGTGCATCTTTGTCCATGGAGGCAGAGAATATTGAAAATAATGTTAAGTAGGGTACATTTTCCAGGAGTATCAATTTTTACTCCATGATTTGAGGAAAGAGAAGTTAAGTATTTTTAGATGATTTAACTATTGATATCAGCGAACCTTGGCTGCAGTAACAAAATCCCATAAACTAACCTACTTTGATAACAGGAATTTATTTCTCATAGATCTAGGGACTGGGAGGTCCAACATCAAAGGGCTTCTTGATTCATTTCACTGGTGAGGGCTCCCTTCCTGACCTGCAGGCAGTCACCTTATCATGATGTCTTGCATGGTTGGGAGGTTGGATGGTATTGTAGTCAGGGTTTGCAAGGGAAAAGATATAATACAGGACACATAATTTTTAGGATTATTTTATAACATTCAACCAAAGAGTCAAGTGCAAAAGAGTGCAGGATATCTGTCCACACACTAGAGACACAGAGAATGCAGCTGAGGGCCTGGGTCCCACAGCAATGTCCTGTGTGAGTTCAACTGAAGATCTAGAAACCATGGCGATACCTCCCATAAGTCCAACTGGAGACCTAGAACCCATGATAATGTCTCATGCAAGTCTGTTTCAAGGATATGTGCCAAGAAGGTCCAAGAGTCAGTGGTGGAGGCTAGAAATTCTGCACCAGTGGGATGAAGGATCTGTGCCAGCAGGCTGAGGGATCTGCACTGAAGCCAGGAAATGATGTTCAAGGTAAAGACCAGAGCTCCCCGCCCCAAGAGAACCACACCAATCCTCATCGACAGCAAGCACACAAGCTCTTCTGACAATGAGAACAACTGAGTTCATATCAGGAAACCAGTGTGATAAACTCCTCCAGGAGGATTAACAGCACACCCTCTTCCCCTCCAGTTCTCTTTTTATGCTGTTAGCAAAAATCCTCAGGTGGGCCCTCCACACTCAGCACCACACTGATTCAGTCCAGCTGGACATTGCAAGTTGACCACCAGTTGTCAGTCCACCATAATCCCCCCCGGTCAACTTGATAACCAGACTTTCTTAAACCATAGTCTCCAGTGGCAGATTTGTGAAAAATTAATGTGTCTTGGTCTATTCAGGTTTACATTAATATAACAATTACATGCTTACAATTCTTATTGCACTCATTTATGCACTAAAAAGCAAACTATTCAAATGGTGATCAAAATTCAAGATTAAAACTGCAATACTTTGACTACTTGATTACAAATATATATCTAAAAACTACATTAAAATCATATTTAAAAAGCTATTACAATCACAATCCTTGCTTCTCACTAACTTTTAACATCATAGAATAGCAACACTAAAAATCAGGGATCTCCTGCATTTCAAATACACTTGTTTCACTTCATTTTTCCAGTGTCTTGCTCATTATAAACAATCATGTTCTCCTCTCTTTCATCCTTGCAATCCACAGTCCCACTGGAGTGTTCCTTCTAGCCAAATGCTTCAAACACCTTGCTGGCTCTTCATCTTTAATTTTAAACATAGATCTGGCCAAAAGCTTTCAACAGTAATCATGCCACTGTCCCAACAGCAGACTGCATTAAATTTTTCTGCCACCCAGGCCACATCTCTAGCACAAGAAAAATGCAAACCAACTTCCTGCCAAAGCACAATATACAACACCTGGGATCAAGCAGCCCATGAAGTCCTCAATAGAGGCCTCCTGAGCGTCATCCTAACTGGAAGCATTTCCATCAATACTGTGATTTTTCAGTCTTGAACCAGAGTCTCTCATATAATTTATAGCATACACAGGTTGTCTCTTCAGCTAATCTCTCAAAATCTTTCCAAATTAATTCCCAAGGCTCTTAAGCCACAGAATTAATGGTCAGACAATGTCACAGCAATGACCCCACTCCTCGGTACAAATTTTATTGTAGTAAGAGTTTGCAAGGGAAACAATACAAAACACATAGTTTATAGGATTATTTCATAATATTCACCCAAAGAGTCAAATGCAAAACAGTGAGGGAGGTTTGTTCACACAGTAGAGAACCAAAGAATTCAATCGAGGGCCTGTATCCAATAGCAACAACCTGCATAGTTTCAGCTAAAGACCTAAAACTCAAGTCAATATCCTCCACAGGTCCAACTGGAGGCCTAGAGCACAAGACAATGCCTCATACAAGTCTGTATCAAGAATCTGCATTGGGAAGGCCAAAAGGTCAGTGGTGAAAACTAGAAAGTCTGTGCCCGTAAGATGAAAGATCTCTGCCAGCAGACTGAGGGACCTACACTGGAGCCAGGAAGTGATGCTCAAAGTGAGGATCAAAGCTCTCCTGAAAAGAACCATGGAGATCCTCAGCAACAGTGAAGTCCTGAGTTATTCCAATGATGAGAACAGTGCATTATTCTTTTTCCATGCAGCAAATTATAGTAGTTGAAAGCACAGTTCACGGCACTGAACAGTTTTGGGTTTGAATTATGGCTCTGTTGAGTGACCTTGGAAACATCACTTCAACTCTCTGGATCTGTTTCCTTATCTGTAAAATGAGGACAGTAACTCCCATGTACCAAAGTTATCATAAGAAATAAACGAGATGGTTTCTGTAAAGTGCTAACAGATAGGTAACAGCATGTGACTAATAGTCAAAGATTCAGATTGCAAGTGATACAGATCCTGCCAAATAAGAAGTGTTTCACTTTTAGCTACAGAAGAAATCAATGTATTTTGGAGAAAATACCTCAGGACTCCTTGGATAAATTTGGAAAGAAGAGGTCTTGCTGTATAATTTTAACAGAGCCCAGTGTCTCACACTATTGCAGTCAAGCAGTTGAAATCTTCACTGTAAGCTTTTTTTTTAGTACCAAAAATGTAGTACAGTTGTGTTTTAGTCACTTTTCACATTGCTGAGACAAAATACCCAACACCCAAAATTAAAGAAGGAAAGGTTTTTTGGTTTATAGTTTGTAGAAGTTTCAGTCCATAGTCGGCTGTTTCAAAGGCAGGGTGGCATGGCATAAGAACATTTCAGAGGAGAAGCAGTCCACTACAAAGAGCGAATCAACAATCAATGAAAAAAGCAAGCAACAAGCCACAACCACAGCAGCCTTTTCTGTCCCTTATATTCTTGTCCTCAGGCCCAGTAGCACTCACACCCTTATCTTAGCATTGCACTGTGAATTGATCCCAGCATCACATCTTTGATCTCACATCATTACATACCCTAGACCTAGCTGCCTCCAAAAAGCCCCACCCACAAGCACATAATGCTTGGGGGAGGGTGCAACCAGACACCAGTCATAACAAGTTTGTCTTTATATTTGTAGATGCAACCAATCACAATTAAAAAATATTAGGAAAAATTTGCATGTACACTCACATGTATAGACTTTTTTTCTTATTGCTCCCTAAATGATCCAATGTAACAACTATTTACATAGTGTATTGGGTAATATACTGTGTACCCCCAAGTCCTTGTATACTTTTGATGGGGCTGAGTCTGGCACAGAGATTGGCAATGTGAGTGCTGCACCTGCCCAGGGGTGGAGCTGACATACAATGTAAATGAGGCGGGTCTTCCTCTTGCTTGCTTCCGCATTTCAGCTCTCTCTGGTGGGTGCCCTCTCTCTCTCACTAGTGTGCCTTGCAGCTTGTGGCCACCATGAACTGCAGCCCTGCCATGCCATGCTGCCTTGGAGCCATTTAAGTATGGACCAAAACTCCTGAGAAACTGTAAGAAATAAACCTTTCCTTCCCTAATTTTGGGCATCAGGTATTTTGTCTCGGCAATGAGCGAAAAGTAACTAAGACACATAGCATTTACATTGTATCAGTTATTATAAATCATTTATAGATGATTTAAAGGAATGTAGGAGGATGTGTAGAGGTGATATGCAAATAATACATCATTTTATTTGAGACTTGAGCGTCCTCCAACTTTGTAATCTGAGGGTGTTCCTGGAATCAATTCTACCAAAGATAAAAAGGGAAGACTGTATTCCTAAAGAATGAAAGAGTTCTTTAAGATTCCCTTCTCCATTCCCTGTATTCTCTTGAGAATATTCTGCACAACATGGCTGCCTCCAAGTCCTGTTTCTCCCCAACTGCTTTCACAAATAAAGCTTATGGACACTTTCTTTCTGCACTCAAACTTTGTTTAGATCAGCTCTTTGTTGTGTAGGTTCACTTTGCTAGATTCTACACCAAAAGTAATTAAAAAATATGTTCTAGATGACCTGATTACTGTTGAGGAGGTGGAGATGAGAGAACAAGAGTGAGAGAGAAAGAGAGAGAGAGAGAGAGAGAGAGAGAGAGAGAGAGAGAGAGAGAATGGGGTGAATTGGAAAGTAGAATGAAAATGTTTATCATTTAATAGCTTTTCTAGATTTGAAACAATTGAACTCAACTGAAAATGTATGCTTATTCAAATATGGTTTTTTAGACTAAAATTTTTGCCCTTTTGTTTGGGTGGGAATTTAGCAATTCAAAAGTGTAATACCTATTTGTGGAATTATTCTGATTGGTAGCTATTTTTTAAGGAGAGGATAGTTACATTTTAGTATGAAAAATTCTTCAGAACCAGGAGTCTAGGGTTGTGGTGCTTACAGGAGATAATAAGATGGGCTGAGACTGAGAAAGTTTGGACACCTCTGTTGTAGTGTTTTATATCACACATGTGATTTTGTTTAGTCCTCACAAAATCCTATGAGGTGAATGCTTTTATCTTCACTCTACACATGAGGAAACTGAGACTTGTGCAAGTGAATGATTCATTGCCAAGTGAGGAAATTGGGCTAAGTCCCAGAGATAATGTATGACTCCAAAATGACAAAGGCAACAAAGTAACATTGACCCAAAAGAAGTCTTGAGGTCTTGAGCATCTCCTTTTCTATATATAATATATATATGTATATATATATATATGTATATATATATATATATATATATGTATATGTATATACCTTGAAGATGTCAATGCTCTCACAAGGTTGTAGGAAGGAGAGAAGTGATTAAGGTATCCAGGAATCAGTAAAAGTCACTGAGGTGATAAATTCATAATGATGGATGCCATTTGAGAAGGAGTTACAGAGGACGAGTAGTTGGGTATTCTCAACAAGAATTTTGTGGGGAAAGAGATTACAAATAAAAGTGGGCAAAATTTAAAAACTTCCCATTGCAAAACTTGGTGTAAAGTTTAGACTATACTAATAGCTTATCTATGCATTGCCTAATCCACACAACAATCCTATGTGTAAGCTACTTTCATCATCAAATTACAGATTTATATTCAGTTCTTTAGATTTGCAAATGCCAGTTACATGCCTAACACTATTGGGTGCAAGAAAACATAATCAGAAAAATCAGAAGGCAGAGTTAAGCTTGGAGCCCCTGTCCGAATGATTTAAAATCCACCCTCCTGTTTAGTACATCACACTGAGGAAAAGGAGAATTTAAAAGTTTAGAAAACAGGGCTGGGGATTTAGCTTAGTTGCCTAAGCGCCTGCCTGGCAGGCGCGAGGTTGAGTTCTATCCCAGTACCAATAAATAAATAAATAAATAAATAAAAGTTTAGAAAACAGAATACAACTAACCAAGCAATGGAACTCACTTTCCTGAAGGCAATATGACTCCTGAGCACCATATGTAATCCTAGTGACAGGAACATTTAGGTCCTGGTTGGAAGGAGCTTATCATCTCCCTTTGACGTTTTGTTGGAGGTATCGATAAACACTAAGACACAATAGAGCTCATGGTCCTATGATATGGGTGAAATGGCCAAAGATGATGCAGTATTGAAGTAGATGATCCATGTGATGGCTACTAATGTAAGGTTTCCAAGCTTCTCATAATCACAGCCCATCTTGTTATCTCCTATAATACTTACACTTTGATTACTGAGAAATCGATGGATCAAATCTGCTTGAAATTTTATTAGCTTTGACAGTTAAGAGAGATTGCAAATATGAAAACAATTAAAGAATATAGCAATACAATCAGCTTGCAACTGGAAACTGCTTCCACATGTTTCTCATTAGCACTTCACAGATTGTTCTTTTATTTTCCTGAGCAAATGGACTCTTTACAAACATCTCGAAAAACCCCACCCTTTCAACTCTACTTTTCTCACACTCTCTTACTAAATTTTAGACCTTCTAATTTTCTGCCTCTTTCCCATGAGCACTTTATCTCTGGCCAACCTCCTTTGAATGATTTTTTTATCTTTTATCTTTTTAAGACAGGGTCTCACTATGCAGTTTAGGCTGGTCTCAAGCTCACTTGTAGCCCAGGCTGATTTCAAACTTGCAACTATCTTCCTGCCTCAGCTTCCCAAGTGCTGGGATTACAGGCATGCATCTGGTTTGGATGATTTTAAAATAGGAGTGGAGGCTGCATTTCTTTTGTTTTTCTCATGGGCCCTCAAACTCTTAATTCCAGCACTCAAGATTCTGGACTCTGCAGCTTTAACAACATTTCTTCACATTGAAAGCTGAGAAACTGTAAGACAATTATGGTCTTTCATTGGTCATGATGAATATTTTTCTGTTGATTGGGAAATAAATACATAGTAGCAACCCTTGCAGCAAATCTTTCTGAAAACATGTCCGCAAATGAAGCAGAAGAAAACTTATACCAGAGGAGGGAAATTTCCTGAAGTCAGCCAGGTGTGGGAGTAATTGGGGAGGGAAGTTCTCCCTCTATTAGTGAAAGGACAAGAAGTTAAAATTGATGCCAGTAAGACATAGGTCCAGCAGGCTCTCTAAACCTAGACCTTCACTCCAATAGGACTGAAGAGAATATGTTAGGGAAGGAGCCCAGATAGAATGGTCTGATCCATAAAAGAAGCACATGGTTACATTGAGTGGTTCAATGTCTCTCCAGTTATTCCACTTAAGTAGCTCTAAGGGCATAACCAATAAACTCCTGGTCCTGCTGCCATTTCTACTCTTCACAATAATGAAGTCATAGTCTAAAGTCAGTCATAAGTAAAAATTTATTTGAAATCTACTGCTTTCTTTTAAAAATTCTTTTGAATCTGGCATTCTGCCTCTTATTTATTTCATTTTAATTTTATTTCATTTTAGCCTCAACCCACTTCTCATTTTCTCCAAGCATATGCAACTGTGCTCATATGTTTTTGAGTATTTTTTATCTAATGTATTATTCAAAAATATATTTTATGTGTATGCATTTTTAATTTATGAAAATAGTGTCTATTACATATATCTCCTTTAACTTTTTATATCTTTCTCCTAACACTATGTATTTAAGAACCATCTATGCTCTTTGTTTACATATAACCTAATGCTACACAAAGGCAATACACACTAGCACATTTTACCCATCCTCTTTCCCAAGGATGAGAACTCAGATGGCCAACTCTCTGTCTCCTCATGCAATAATGCAAGGAGCATTTTTGTACATATCCCCATATGGACCTGTGTGCAAATTTCTTTGGAGTATATACCAGGGAGAAAATTGCTGGGCCATAGAATGTGTGTTTTCTTCTTGAGACTGAGTAATCCCAGATTTCTCTCTAAAATGGCTGTATCAGAACTGACTTCCACAAGAGATAGAGAATTTGTTCCTCTATTCTTTCATTCATCTCAATCCTTGGTATTATCTATATTTCTGATTTTTGCCAGCCTGAAAGGCATGATGTCCCAGTGCACATTTTAATTTTCTTGTCTCTGATTATGAATAATTAATGTTTATATCAAATGACTAGTCTGTAGTAAAGTTGATGTACCAAGAATCAAGAAGGTTCAAATTAATCTGTTATTTTGGCTTTCCCTACACATTTCATTCCACTCCCTACGTTAGGCATTATCATTTTGAGGAATACACTTATTAACTGCAATACTAGTAAAATTGCCTTTCTTCTCTGGGTCTCTATTTCCTCATCTATTAAAGTAGAATTGAACTAGACAATTTCTGAAGGCTCTTCATTGGTTTAAGATTTTGTGATTCAAACGGTGCTATCCTGAGCCATCAAACACTGTGTTCCTTCTTCTGTATTAACTCCTCTTTTAATAGACAAAAAGACCATTCATTTTATTTTTCTATGTTGTAGCAATTTAGTGTCCACTAACAATAACAGTTCACATCTTTTACTCCCCTTTCTCCCAACCAGAGAACTAAGCTCTCTTTTTATGCACATTCATTCTCTCTCTGGCACTTGAACAGAATGATATCAATTTGTTCCTGCTGTTCTTGGGTCCCTTGCACAGCATTTGGCCAAATTATAGACTTATCAAAGTTCACAGTTCCCAGTAGTCAGAGCAAGTAGAAGATTAAAAGACAAGATTGAGCTCAAATACATGCCACAATAAATATGAAATTCAAAAGGGACTAATAATATGACATTATAGTTTGACAATCACATGACAATCATTATTTGCATTAAATAAAAGCTACTCATGCCCATTTTGGGGTAGAGTGGAGAGAAACAAACAATTTTTAAAACTTCCCTGATCAGCATTTAAGAAAAGAAAATTTAAAAATCAAACAAAGTTTCTTAAAAATTCAGTAAAGATGTATTTCACTGAACCAAATGAAATTATAGGGGCTTTTTGCAAGTAAAAAACAGTCAAAATCATCAAATTCATATAGTTCAAACTTATAAACGTGACATAGCCAAGTAAGTACTGAAAAATCCCAAAGAGATAATTATTGATAACCTCATTAATAATATACTTATTTCTTTCCAAATAAGACTGATGTGCATTCTTTGCCTGCAAGTCAAGTCTTATAAGGGAAATTATTGTTTTTCTTGACATTGAATGACTGGGGCTAAGGTTCTAGTGCAGTGGTAGAGCACTTCCCTAGCTTGTGTGAGACCCAAAGTTCTATCCTTGGCACTACAAAAAGAAAGCAGGCTTCTTCCTCTGAATATTGAAATGATTAAGCATGAAAATGTCATCTTCCTCACAGCCGGCATAGACTCTCCTTTCCTTGAACATTTTAAGTATTAGAAGTTCATACTGCTTATCTCTACTCTATGTCTCCTGCCCCAAGACTGTTGTGTCAAGAAAACATAATGAAGTGAAGTAAATCAGAGAACTACTTTTAAAGCACCGGGCATGTGCAAAGAATGAGGAAGAACTCATATTTATTAAGTGCGTGTCAGATACGTTGCTCAAAACTTTAAATGCACCATTTAATGTTCTCAGCCATGTTGAAAGGCATTTTTGTATCCATCTTTTTTTGCGGCACCAGGGATCGAACTCACAACCTCGCACCTGCCAGGGCAGGCACTTAAGCCACTGAGCCGAACTCCCAGCCATAGTTTTTTGAGGCAGGGTCGCACTATGTAGCTCAGGCCAGTCTTGCGCTGGCGTTGTAGCCCAAGCCGGCCTCGAACTCACAACGCTCCTCCTACCTCAGCCTCCCGAGTGCTGGGATTAAAGGCGTGCACCACCACGCCCGGCTGTCCTGTATCCATCTTATAAATGAAGAGGCTGAGACACAGAGACTCAATACTTCGTAAAGGTTGCACAGCTAGTTAAGTGAGAGAATGGTTACTCAAGTATCTATGCAACTCTAAAGCTTTTGCTTTTCTGAGTGCTTCATTATGTAAAGTCTTTATTTGTTACAGGTACAGAGTCATCAAGTTTTATTTTTATATTATTCTTCCTTTATTTCTCCCTTACATTTTAAAATTCGTTATCAATTAAATTTGCACTACATAATGGTCGTGTTCCACATGGGGAGCTGGTACATATATATAATATATCTTAATTCACTTTGACCCCTTACCCTCTCCCCTGGCCTCCATCTCTTGATCCCCTTCCCATAAATGCACCTCACTATTGCCTAATACTTATCTTTTATTTTGCTTTGATTTATATTTGAGCTTTTCAAATAAGAGAAACTATACAAGATTCAAGTTTCTGTATCTAATTTATTTAATTTACCATTATGGTTACTAAGATGTATCCGAGTTACAATAAATGACTCAAGTTTATTCTTCTTTATAGCAGAGTAGTACTCCATTGTATGTAAATACCACATTTTCTTTATCCATTCACCTGTTGACGGACATATAGGCCATTTCCAAGATTTATCTGTTGTGAATTGTGATGTTAAAATCATGAATATGCATGTGTCACTGCAATGTGATGTCTCTGACTCTTTTAGGATGATACCTAGAAGAGGAATAGTTGGATCAGATGAAATTTCTAGTTTTAGTTTTAGTTTAGTGAATTAAGATATATTATATATATGTACCAGCTCCCCACTGATTTCCATAGTGGTTATACTAGTTTACATTCCCACCAACATTATAGAAGGGTGACTTTCTCCCTCTCAGCTTCATCAACATTTGATCTTTTCTGATTTTTTTGGATAACCATTCTTTCTGGTATAAGATGGTATTATGACTTTTGTTTTCATTTGCATTTCTCAAATTTCCAGTGATGTTGAATATTTCTCATGTATTTATTGTACATGTGTACTTCTGAGAAATATCTATTCATTTTGCTTTCCCATTTTTTCTTCCCCATTTTTGATTAGGTCTTTTATTTTGAGGAAGGTCAAATTATTTTTTAGTTCTTTATATTTTCTAAATATTAGTCCTTTGAGAAATAGTGGAATTTTTTTTTCTAATTCTGTAGGTTATCTCTGTATTCTGTTGATATTGTTTGTAATTTCCTTTGCTGTGCTGAAGCTTTTTAATTTACTATTATCTCATGTGTTGATTGTTAGTACTATTTCTTGTGCTAATGGGTTTTTTTTTTTCAGGAAGTCCTTGCCTAAGCCTATGCTTTCTATTTTACCTATTTGTTTCTGTATTAACATTTAAAGATTTGAGCCATTTTGATTTTAGTTTAGTACATGATGAGAGATATGGATCGAGAATCAATTTTCTGCAAGTGAACAGTTTTCCCATCTCCACTTGTTAAAGAGGCTACCTTTCTTCTGGTATAAGTTTTTGGCACCTTTTTCACAGTTTGGTTAGCTGAATGTGCCTGGAACTGTTTCTGCATCTTCCATTACATTGCAATGATTCACATGTCTGTTTCTTTTGTCAGTACCATGCTGTTTTTATCAATAGCTTTGTACTGTAATTTGAAGTCTGAGGTTGTGCTTTCTCCTGCCTTGCTGTTGTTCCTCAGGATTGCTTTTGTTATTCTAGGTCTCCACTGGTTCCATTTGCATTTTAGGGTTGTTTTCTCCAGTTCTGCTATTGGCATTTGAATTGGGGTTTTGTTAAATCTGTATATCAGTTTTTGGAATATGGCCATTTTGACAATATTGATTATGCCTATTTATGAATGGAGGTTATCTTTTAAATTTCTTATTTCTTTTTGATCACCTTTTTCATATATCTGTAGATTTCATTGTAGAGGTCTTTCACTTCCTTGGTTAGGTTAATTCCTAAGTATTTAAATTTTCTTGAGTATTGTGAAAAGTATTTTCTCCCAAATTTCTTTCTTAATGAGTTTATTATTGGTGCCAAGAATGCTTTTAATTTTTGTGTGTTGCCTTTGTATCCTGCTACACTACTGAATTTGGTTATTAATTTTACTAGTCTTTTGGTGGAATTTTTTGGATCTTCTGTATAGAGGATCATATAACCTCAAATAACCATAGTTTGACTTCTTCCTTTCCTTTACATATTCCATTTATTTATTTCTCTTACCTGATTGCTCTGGATAATGTTTAAGAATTACATTGAATAGTAGTGGTGAAAGCAGACATTCTTGTTTTGTTCTTATTTTTTAGCGAAAGCATTTGTTTTCTACATTAATATGATGTTGGTCAGTAGTTTGTCATAAATAGCCTTTATCAGATTGAGATAATGTTCTGTAACTCTTTTATTCAGGTTTATTACCATGAATGGTTGTTGAATTTTTGTAAAAAAATTTTTTCGCATTAATTGAGATGATCATGTGATTTTTATTTTTGCTTTTTTATGTTTTGTATTACATTTATTGATTTGGATTTGTTGAAGTATCCCTGGATGCCTGAGACTAATCTGACCTAGCCATGATGTATGATCTTTTTGATGATTTGTTGCATTCCATTTGCCAGTATTGTTTTGAGGATTTTTGCAACTATATTCATTGAGGAGATTGGTCTGTTATTCTCTTTTTTGTTGGTTCCACTTCTGGTTTTGGGGAATGCTAGCTTTCAGGAATCAATCTGACAGTACTCATTCTTTTGATTTCAATAAAGTATTTGAAGAGTATTGGCATAGTTCTTTCTGAAAGTTCTTGTAGAATTCATCAGTGCAACCACTGGGACCTGGGCTTTTCTTTTTTGGTAGTTTTCATCATTACATCTTCAATCTCAGTACTAGATATTGGATTATTTCAGGCAATTTATCTTCTTGCTTCAGCCTCAGTGGTTCATATGTATCTAAGAATTTATCCATTTATTCTGAATTTTTCTTTTTATTAGAGCACAGGCATTCAAATTACTTTCTAATAACCTTCAGAACTTCAGAAGAATCTATTGTGAGTTTTCCTTTTTTATTTCTAATTGCATTGATTTGGGTCCCCACTTCACATTTTTTTGTAAGATTGCATAGGGGTTGTCTGCTTTGCTTATTGTTTCAGAGAACCAACTCTTCATTTTGTTGATTTTTTGTATCAATTATTTAGCCTCAATGTCATTAATTTTTTATCTGATCTTTATAATTTCCTTTCTTCTAGTAGCTTTGGGTTTGGATTGTTGTGCTCCTAGGACCCTGACAAGCTTGAATATATTATTTATTTGGTTTTGCTCTGTTTTTTGGATATGAACATTCACAGGTATACAGTTCCTTCTTGTGACTGTGTTAATTGTGTATCATAGATTACAGTATGTTTTACTGGCATTGTTGTTCGATTCTAAGAACTATATAATTTCTTCCTGCATATTCTGTGACTCATTAATTTTTCAAGAGGCAAGTATTTAATTTCCTCATGTTTGCATAACTTTGGGGTTTCTTTTGCCATTGTTTTCTCACTTCCTTTCACTATTATCTGATAATATGCATAGGATAATTTTGATTCTTTTGCATTTACTTCTGCATGCTTCATAGGCTAGTATGTGGTCTATTTTGGAGAAAGTCTCATGTGCTACTGAGAAGAAGGGTGTTTTGTTTTTGCTGAGTGGGATGCTCTATAGATATCTATTAAGTACATTTGTTCAAAAGTTTGTATCAACTCTGATATTTCTTTCTTGAATTTTTTCTAGCTAATCTATTTGTGGCAGTGGAATATCAGGGCCTCACTTTATATTTGTGTTGGTTATTTGATATTTTTATGACCAGTAGTGTTCGTTTTATGCAATTGGGAATGAAAGTGTTTAGTGCATTTATTTCAAAAATTTTTATATTTTCCTGTTGAATTGCTCCCTTAACAAACATATTGTGACCTTATTTGGCTTTTCTGAGTAGTTTCAGTTTGAAATTCACTTTGTCTGGAATTAGGATAGCTATTGATTCCTTCTTCCTGGGTTCCTGTCACATGGAATATTTTTTTTCTATTCTTGATTTTTGATATGCATATTTTTGGATTAAATGTATTTATTGCATACTATATATCATTGGATTTGGTTTCTTGATCTATTCTGCCAATCTGTGCCTTTTGACAGGGAAATTGACAGCATTAATGTTCAGTTGCTGCTAAATATATTTACTTATTCCTGTGAGCGCACTAATTTCCTATTTTCTGACACCCCCCTGCATCTTTCTACTGAAAAAACACCCTGCATGGTGTATTCATTCTATTAGACACTCTGTCATTGTTAGCTTCATGTCTCTGAAGGATTCTTTGAGAATTTGTTTGAGTTTCGATTTGGTGGTCATGAGTTTCTTCATGTGCTCTCTTTTATGAAACTACCTGGTTTTGAAAGAAAATTTTCCAGGATATATCAGTCTGGATAGGAAGTTGCTATGATTGAAACCCTTTGTGCCAAGTTCTCCTAGCCTTTAAGATTCATGTTGAGAAGTCTGCTCTAATTCTAATGAGTTTGCCTTAGTAAGTGAGTCATTGCTTTTTTCTAAGAGTTTTTAAATTACTGTTCCTGTGTTAGGTTTCTGGGATTTTGGCTATGATGTGACATGGAGAAGTTCTCTTTTGATCATGACTATTTGGGGTTCCACATGCCTCAATTACCTGTATGTTTAATTATTACCATATTTTGAAAAGATTTCTTCTATGATTTCTATAAACAGGTTTTTTCTGGCCTTTCTTCTGTCTTCTGATTTTTCAATGATTTCAATTCATCTCAGATTAATTTTTTGCGTTATGTAGCAGGGGTCAGATTTATATTTCAAGTTTTTTCATTGTTTTGAAGGTATCTCTAAGCAGTAGGTCTTTGAAACCATGCTGATCATCCAATTCTGATATTCATCCCTCACATTGGTTGCTTCTGCTGCCTATATATTCAATATAATTTTCAATTCCCTGGATTCCTGTTTGGAGCCTTTTCATGAACTTCAATGTTTTGCACAACTGTTCACATATGTTTTGTATTATGGTGTTTAGCTAACCTAGGGTTTTATTACTGCCTTCTGTAAGCCCTTGATGGTTTTACTTATTACATCTATTATCTGTTTAGTTATATGTTCTATGAGCCTGCCAAACTCCTTATTGGCCAGTTTTTTTTTTAAATTTTCAGTTTTCCTTTCCAATAATTCAGCTGTAATTTTGCTTTCTTCCACCTCAATATCCTATAGATTAACTTTGGAGGAGTTGACAGTATGGGGAGGCAATTTATTGACATGTTTTCTTATGTTTCTATTGCTTTGGTTTTGTTTTATAGTTAGGTTTCAGGTTGCTGTAAGTACAACTTTGTTGCTAGTATGGAGATCTCTTTATTTACACTTTTTTTTCAGTGGTGTGCTCAGGGATTTGATACTTAGAGTCCATTGCTCACTCCCAAGATCTGACCACTCTGTTCATTTGTGAGAATATGATGCAATGCAGTTGGTCCAACACCCAGTTCTTTAAGCATAGACTGCAGTATTGTTAATGTCACAAAGATAACCTGAGTATTGGCATAGAGAATAAACCTAGTCATAGACACAATTATATGACCCTGGCAATATCATGTAAATCTGGTGGCAAATCTTATACAATATTAAATAATCAGTGATATTGTCCAAGGCAAACTGCTTATTTACATACCTTGAGAACCAACAATGTATCAACCTTAACCTTAGAAAATAAATTTATACTTAAAAACACTATAAAGCAAATATTAATATATAGTTAATATCTACTAATTTTCATAACTAAACCTCCACTAATGACAGAGAAGAATTCAATCAACAGTAGTAATGTAAAGTTAACTATCTAAAGATTAATAATTACTTAAGAAGTAGGTTGGAATGAGAGGATGCAAAAATTTGAAAAATTAAATGAAGAAAACAGTGAGACAAAGGATCCTATTAAAAAGCAGAAGGATAAGGGCTGGAAGTTTGGCTCAGTGGCTTAAGCGTCTGCCTGACAGGCACAAGGTTGTGAGTTCGATCCCTGGTGCCACACACACACACACACACACACACACAAAGGATAAAAGTCACAGAAAAAACTACCAAGAAATAGAAGATAAAAGCAAAATGAAGGAAAAATGCATAGAACAGAGATATAAAACACAGAAAAATTAAAAGGAAAAAATATTACAAGAGAAAAGCAAAGGGAAGAATGGAGCAATACAAATGGCACAAAGAAGGTCCAGAGAAGCATCACTCAGCCCAATGAAGTGTCCCTCTGCCAACAGGAGAACCTGAGAAGTCCATCCAAGCTCAGTGTTCCTCCACAGTCAGAGGGGTTTCATTGAACTGGGAGGGTTGATAGAAGCCCACCCAGCAATCCTCTACCATTGTGGGAATCCCTGCAGAATGGCAAAAGATATACCCATTGCCTCTTTTTCAACCCCTTTGGTTCAGAGAAACCTAGGTGCCTAGCCCATACCCCTACACAGTGGAATGGGCAGACAAGGTGGTAAGGGCCAGAGACACAACTGGCTTGTCAGGAGGAACCCAGGAAAATGTCAAGATTAAGGAGCAAAATGCAATCTCAAGCTGGGTGTAAGGACCCAGTGCCACACTTTGGGGTTGCATCCTCACTAGCTACATAGAGGATCTGAGCTCTGTCCAGGGCAATGTCTCAGTGCAATCCATCAGGGAAATACCTGGCCAGCCTCATAGGACACAGGGGTACCGAGATCAGCCAAGCCCAGAGCCACAGTGTGGCTCATCAGGGAGCGACCACAATAGCCAAAGGGTCTTGGAGAATTTGAGCTCCACCCATCAGAGAACAAGGCCCCAGCTCCATAGTTCAGGGAAGTGGCCATGTGGCAGGTCCTGGAGGTTCCAAACACCACCCAGCCAGGTTCTAGGTGCCCAGTGACACATACCAAGGGTGTGCCCCTGCTAGCTGCAGGGAGGATAAAAGCTCTGTGCAGCCCAGCATCCCAGAGCAATCCAAAAAGTACATCAGGGGAACACACAGCCTGTCTCACAGGCCACAGAGCACAAGACTCCAGTGCCATAGTTTGGGGGTGTGTCTCAGCTAGCCATGGGGATATTGGAGGATTGAAGCTCTACCCAGCGCAGCATTCTAGTGCAATCCATCGGGAGGCTGGCTGGCCAGCCACACAGGTCCCAGAGAAAAATGACAAAACAAAAGAGCAAGATGCAGTCTCAGTCCTCCAGCCCACTGAGAACAAACCCAAGAGACACTGAAACACAAGACACTGGAAATCGCACAACTGAACTTTCTGGAATGATAGTAACTGAAGTAAAGAAACAACTCCATGAAGCTATAGAGGAAATCAGATTAGAAATAATCTCTCAGGTAAAAAATTAAATGACAAACATTATGAAAGAAATGCTGTGTGTATCTAAAGAAGATCAAGAAAAAATAGATAAACATAAAGAAATGATGGAAACATTGAATGAACAATATAAGACAGAATCAGAATGCATGAAACAGATTCAAAGGGATATTCAGGAATTTAAAAATTCTGTTGAAAGCTGGCAAAACCACTTAAATGAAGCTTAAGATAGACTCTCAGACCTTGAAGGCAGCATGGAAGCTTATGATCATGAAAGAAAAGATCTCTTAAAAATGACAAGGAACCAGGAAACAACAATTCAACAGCTGCAAGATGATGCAAAAATAAACAATATGAGATTGATAAGTGTAAATGAAACAGCAGGAGTCAACAGAAATGACCTGTGCAGTCTATTTGTAGAAATAATAGCAGAACATTTTCCAAATATGAGAAGAGAATCTGATATACAGATAAGTGAGGTATACAGGACCCCAGTTAATCATAACCAAAATAAATCTTCACCCAAACATAATAATTAGGATATCAGAAATTCAGCACAAGAGCAGAATACTGAAAGCTGTCAGACAGAAGAAACAGATCACCTACGAAGGAAACCCTATCAGAATTGCAATAGACGTCTCAACACAAACTTTCAAGTCAAGAAGAGCTTGGAGTGAAGTGTTTCAAATCCTGAAACAAAACAACTTTCAACCCAGATTGATGTATCCTGCAAAACTATCTTTAAAAACTGATGGAGAAAGAAGATACTTTCACAACAAAGAACACCTGAAGAAATTCATGGCCACCAAACCAAAACTACAAAAAGTACTGAAAGGCACTCTAGAAAGAGACAAAGATAACTGCAATCCCAAGAACAACAACAAAAGGAAACCACCAAGCAGGGCAAATAATTAAACAGAAAACATAGAAAACCAACATCAGAAAGATACCATGACAGGGAAAAGTCAGTACATATCAGTTATATCAATCAATGTAAATGGTCTTGAATCACCAATAAAAAGAAACAGACTGGCAGAGTGGGTTAAGAAACAAAATCCAACAATATGCTGTGTACAAGAAACACATTTAATGCCTAAGGAAATTCATAGACTAAAAATCAAAGGATGGAAAACAATACTCAATGCAATAGGAACCCAGATAAAAGCAGAGGTAGTTACTCTGTTTGCCGACAATGTGAACTGCAAACCAAGAAAGATCAAAGAGATAAAGAAGGTCACTATATCCTTCTTAGGGGAAAATTTGAAGAAGAAGAGATTATGATCATGAATATATATATATATATATATATATATATATATACCAAAGAAGGGAGCACCCAACTATGAAAGACAAATCTTAATAAACATGAAAAACCAAATAAACAATAATACAGTTATAACAGGGAACCTTAACTCCCCATTGTCACAAGGAGACAGATCAACCAAACCAAATATCAGCAAAGAAATAACAGAACTGAATCAAACTTGTGAACAAATGGACCTAGTAGATTTGTACCGAGTGTTCCACTCAACAGCATCAGAATACACATTCTTCTCTGCTGCGCATGGGTCATTCTCTAAAACATCATATACTAGTCCACAGAACATGCTTAAGTAAATGCAAAGGAAGTGAATTAATTCCATGCATATTATCTGACCATAGTGCAATAAAATTGGAAATTAATGACAATAAAACCCATTAGAACCCCCAAAACAGGTGAAAATTAAACAACACTCTCCTAAACAATCAGTGCATCACAGAAGAAATTAAAGAAGAAAAAATGCAATCTTAGACCACCAGCCATCCCAGAACAAGTCAGGAGACATAGGCATAGAAAAAGTTGAAAGTCTAACATGTGACATTTCTAAAATGATAGCAACTGAAGTAAAGAGACAAATCTGTGAGGCTGTAAAGGAAATCAGATCAGAAATACTGTCTCAGGTAAAAAAAGAAATGACAACCATGGGAAGAACTGCTGAACATATCTAAAGAAGACATAGATAAAAAATAGAGGAACATACGAAAATGATGGAGACCTTGAGCAAACAATAAGGAAAGAATTAGAATGCATGAACCAGATTCAGAGAAATATCCAGGAAATGAAAAACTCCAATGAAATTTGGCACAACCACTTCAACAAAAGTGAAGATAGACTTTCAGGCATGAAAGACAGTATTATGGGTAATGATCATGAAAGGAAAATTATCTTAAAAATGACAAGGAACAATTGAATAACAATTCAGTAGATACAAGATGATGCAATGAGAAACAATATAAGTATCATAGGTGTTAACAATAAGCAGGAGTCAAAACAAATAACAAAAAATGACTATTTGCAGAAATAATAGTAGAAAATTTCCAAAGCATGAGAAAAGAGCTGTCATACAGATAAATGAAGCCAAATAAGTCATAGTGAAATAAATCTGCACCCAGACATATAATAATCAAGACAGGAGAAATTCAGCACAAGAACAGAATATTAACAGCTGTTAAGACAAAGAAACAGATTACTTATAAAAGAAAGCCTATCAGAATCATGGCAGACTCTAAACACAAACTACTAAGTCAAAAAGAGCTTGAAGTGAAGTATTTCAAGTCCTGAAAGAAAACAATTTCCAACACAGATCAATGTAACCTGCAAAACAACTTTCAAAATTGATGGAGAAATAAAATATTTCCATGAAAAAGAACAACTGAAGAAATTCATGACGACTAAAGCAACCCTACAAGGAGTATCAAAAGATGTTCAACAAAGAGAAAAAATGTCCACAATCCCAGTAAGAACAACAGAAAGAAACCACCAAATAAGTTAAGCACTTAAACATAGGGAAACAGCAGGAACCAACAGCAGGAAGATACCATGACAAAGATAAGCCAATATATATCATTTATAACCATCAATGTAAATAGACTCAAATCACCAATCAAAAGAAACAGACTGGCAGAGTAGATTAAGAAACAAGATCAAACAATATTCTGTATACAAGAAACACATTCAACTTGAAAGGAATTCATAGACTGAAACTCAAAAGATGAAAATCAATACTCTATGTGACAGGAACCAAGAAAAAAGCCAGGGTAGCTATTCTATTTACACACAATGTTAACTTCAAATCAAGAATGATCAAAAGAAATAAATAAGGTCAATACATACTTGTTAGGGGAAAACTTCAAGAGGAAAAGATAACAATCATAAGTATATATGCACCTATGGGCACACACAAATATGTAAGATAAATATTAATAGACATACAACATCAAGTAAGCAATAACAATTATAATGGGAACTTAACACCCCATTGTCACAAGGGGATAGATCAACTAGATAAAAATCAACAAAGATATAACATTGCAGAACCAAACTAGTGATCAAATAGACTTAGTAGATGTTTACAGAGTGTTCCACCCAACAACATCAGAATACACACTCTTCTCAGCTACACATAAGATATCCTCTAAAATTGACCACATATTAGCCCATAGAACATGCTAAAGTAAATGAAAAGTAATTAAAATTATACCAATGTGTATTATCTGACCATAGGGCAATGAAATTGAAAATTAATGACAAGAATCAAAAATAACTTCATAAACACATGAAAATTAAGTAACACTCTCCTAAACAACCAATAGGTCACAGACAAAATTAATGAAGAAATTATCCAATCAATGCAATCAAATGAAAATGCAAATACAATGTACCAGAACCTGTGGGATGCAATGAAAGCCGTCCTCAGAGGGAAATTTTTTAGCAGTGAATTCTCACATCAGGAAAATGGAATGAGCACAAATAAAAAATCTAATGTTGCACCTCAAATTTCTAGAAATAAAGAGCAAATAAGGTCCAAAACTCAAAGGAGGGAGGAAATTATAAAGATCAGAGTGGAAATTAACACAATTGAGACTAAGAAATCAATACAAAGAATTAATGGATTGAAGAATTGATTCATTGAAAGAAAACATAAAATTTGTAAACCCCTAGCCAACCTTATCAAAAAAAGAACAGAAAAAACTCAGATTCATGCAATAAGAAAGGAAAAGAGTGAAATTACAGATTCTATGGAAACTCAGAAGATCTTCAATATTCACTTTAAAAATCTATACTCTTATAGGATGGAAAACACAGAAGAAATGGACAGATTCTTGGAAACATATAAATTACCAAAATTAGATCAAGAAGATATTAAAATTCCAAATAACCCAATACCAGTTCGTGACATTGAAAATGTAATAAAAAACTTACCAACAAAGAAAAGCCCAGGTTCAGATGGATTCACCACTGAATTCTTCAAGAAATTCAGAGAAGATTTAGTATCAATACTCCTAAAACTCTTAATGAAATTGAAATGGAAGCAGTTCTCCCTAACTCATTCTTAGAGGCAAGTATTACACTGATACCAAAGCCAGGGAAAGACCCAACCAAAAATAAAAACTGCATGTCAATCTCCCTAATGAATATAGATGCAAAAATTCTCAATAAATTATTAGCAAACAGAATACAGGAAATCATCAAGGAGATCATACACCATGATCAAGTGGGATTTATCTCAGGAATGCAGGAATAGTTCAACATATGCAAATCAACAGCCATAATACATCACATTAACATAGTCAAAGAAAAAAATCACATAATCATCTCAATAGATGCAGAAAAAACTTTTGATAAACTCCAACACTCATTCATGATAAAGCCCTACAGAAAATTGGAATAGATGCTCTTTACTCTCAAGCCATATATGATACAACAAGAGCCAAAATCATACTAAATGGACAAACCCTGAAAGCTTTCCATCTAAAATCAAGAACAAGACAAGGATATACACTATCATCATTCCTATTTAATATAGTTCTGGAAACATTAGCCAGAGCAATTAGACAAGACAGACAAATAAAAGGTTAAAGGATAAGCATGAAGAAGTGAAATTATAATTATTTGCAGATGACATGATACTCTACATAGAAGATTCCAAAACCTCCAAAAGACAAAAGAAACCATAGACTAGACTTAATAACTAGATTCAGTAGCATACCTGCATACAAATTCAACACTCAAAAATCAATAGCATTCCTGTGCAGGGAAATGCACAGACCACAGATTCACTGAGAAAGAAATTAGGGAAACCACACCCTTCACAATAAGATAAAAAAAATGAAATACTTAGGACTCGACCTAAGAAAGAAAGCAAAATATTTATACATTGAAAATTATAGTACTCTAAAAATAGAAATTGAGGCTTTCAGAAAATGGAAAGATATCCCTTGCTCATGGATAGGAAGAACCAACATTGTGAAAATGGCCATACTCCCAAAATTATTATGCAGATTTAATGCAATACCAATCAAAATACCATTCACATACCTCACAGATGTAGAGAAAGCATTCCTAAAATTCACCTGGAACCTGAAGGGACCTATAATAGCAAAGGCAGTCCTGAGAAACAAAAGAAAGACAGGAGGCATCACAATCCTTGACTTGAAAATTATAGTAGAAAGTTGCTATAATAAAGTCAACATGGTAGTGGAAAAAAAATGAGACAGACTTGGGGATCAATGCAACAGAATTGAAGATGCAGACAGAATTACAAACACACTCAGCCACCTTATCCTTGACAAAGGGTTCAAACATGTTCACCAAAAGAAAGATATCCTCTTTAATAAGTGGTGTTATAAAAACTGGCTTTCCATATGCCAAAGACTAAAACTAGACCCATGTCTATCACTATTTACTAAACCAAAGTCAAAATGGATCAAAGACCTAAATATTAATGGAAAATCCCTAAATCTACTGGAATAGAAAGTAGGTAGGAATCTCGAGGATATAGGTATAGGCAGACTTCGTGAACAAAAACCAAACTGCATAGGAAGTACTTTAAAGAATCAACAGCTGGGATCTAATCTTATTCAAAAGCTTTTACACATAAAAAGAAATCAGCAACAGAGTAAAAAGACAACTCACAGAATGGGAAGAAATTTTAGGAAACTCTCCCTCAGACAAAGGAATTATTTCTAGAATAAATAACAAAAAAAACCATGCCCCCCAAATTCAAAGACTCAATCCAAAAATGGGAATCTGAGATGATTATGCACTTCTCAGATGTAGAAGTACAAATGGGAAATAAATATATGAAAAATGTTCAGCATCACTGCTCATTCAAGAAAGACAAATTAAAACAACACTGAGATTCCATCTCGCTCCAGAAAGAATGACTATCATCAAGAAATCAGCCAATAACAAATGCTGACAGTGCTGTGGGAAAAAAACAAATCCTTCTCCATTGTTGGTGGGAGTGTAGACTGGTATAACCACTGTGGAAATCGGTGTGTAGATTCCTCAGAAAACTAGAATTGGAGGTCTCATTCGATCTAGGTATTCCCTTTTCTTGGTGTTTTCCCAAAAGAATTGAAAACATCATACCACAGTGATATATGTGCACCCATTTTTATAGTAGCACAATTCCTAATAGCTAAATCTTGGAAACAGCCCAAATGCCCATCAGCTGAGGAATGGAAAAAAAGACGTGGTATTTTTATACTATGGAGTACTACTCAGCTATAAAGAAGGATAAACTCGAGGTAAATGGATGCAACTTGAGACGATGCTCACAAGTGAAATAAAGCAGACTCACATGTGTAAACATTGTGTTGTCTCCCTAGTGCAAAAAACTGAAAGAATAAATAAAATTCAAAATGTGCAATATATTTCGTGAATGTGAAAATGGGAGACACTGCTCAAAAGGAAAGAACAACTGGGATGGGGGAAAGAGAAAAGAAAGAAGGGAAAAGATTATGTTTATATACATACATATATAATGTGTATGTATGCAAAATAGGTAATTATACTACTAATTTTTCTGTTGTAACTATCACCATCAGGTTTATAAAATGCCTGCTTTGTTCATGTAATGCCAGCTATTGATAAGAGTCTCTGGCACATAGTAGGTTCTCAGTATTTGTTAAACAAATGAAAACTGATTTTCACAGTTGAAGTACATTACATACATCTTCATTAATTATGCCATTGTTTTAATAAACTAAAAACAAATAATTAGGTTATTGTATAAAACTATTAGAAATAATAAGGTCAAATAACTTTTGTTAAGAGTTTTTATTCCTCACTAAAATACCTGCACTTCAGCTTCTTATTCTTTATGTAGTTTACGAGCTTCTCTGTTGAAGGAACTTGAACTATATTGGGGAATTAGTAAAGATGATAGAATCTCAACCTTGTCATTCAGTCATTATTACCTTTAATTACTTTTTATAAAAGCTCAGTCTTTAATATCTACACAAAGGGCTTTTCCTTCAGGAACTTTCAAGTCTCAGATTATTGGTTACTGACAGCCTGATTTCAAAACACTCTATATATATGGCACTGAATGAATTTAATATACCTATAATCAAGCCAAGCACAAAAGATGAGAGAAAAAGGAAAGGAAGAAAACATTCTAAAGTCTTTTTCATGCTTTTAGGCTCAGCACTATAGACCAGTACTGGGATTTCCTCCTTTAGTTAGAAGATATTACATGCTTGGAACGTACAAGGCATCCATAAGACCTGTGTGCAAGGGTCTGGGGTGGCGTTAAGTATCCCAAAGTTTATATCATAGCCAGATTCAACCTTTGTAAGACTAACAATTATAAAAATAACTGATTTCTGAGTGTCTTTTTTGGTCCTACGAATAGTAAGGAATAATGAAAATGCTAGATTTTGGAAAGCAGAATTTCTTCCCTTCATAAATTGGGCTTGTATCTGGTACTTAGTCAGAAAATGAGTTCCCTTCCCAACTCCCTCTCTTTCTTACTTTTGTTTCTGCTTCTTTAATGGAAAGTTCACTCAAAATTTCAGTAGTATAAAACAAGTTAGTGAATATGGCAAAGTATGTTTACATTTTATGTGTGTATGTTTTATATGTAAGGCACTCTCCATAGTAATAGAAAGATGAAGCAGCAAAACTTTATTCAGTTTTTATACATTTATCTTTAATTGAAGTATAATTTTGAAAAGTAAAATGTGATTTTAGATGTAAAATTCTATATGTTTATATGCACTTATATACCAGGTAACTGTCACTCTAGGTAAGGCAAGAAACATTTTCATCTGGTGCCTTTTTTCATACAGTTCATTCCACCAAATGGGCCGTCATTAATCAGTCTTTTCCATGAATAGTTTTTCCTGATCTAGGAATTTACATAAATGAAATTAGAATATATATATTTTGTTATTCTTTCTTTGACTCAGCAAAATGTTTTTGAAATCCATTCATATATCTGTAATTTATTTCTTTTATTGCTGTAATATATTTGCTTGTATGATAATAATTACAAATCATTCTAATATGTGGAATTTTATGTCCACATTATGTTATCAATGAGTTATTTGAGTAGATGAAGAGTCAAATGAATTAAAATTAAAGCCTGGTGAAAGAACTTGGGATTCCAAGCTGGGATAGAAGCAGTACAAAGTGGAAAGTGAAAAAGCAAGCAGTCAAAGTGGACTATTTTTTGAAACAGAGTGGTCTGTGGGGACAGTGAAATTGGAACAGATGCTGCATTGAAATGAAGGTGCCAGATGATCTGCTTAAACTAATGATATAGTATAGATGTCATTAGGGAATATGGGCAGTGTGGCCATATTTCCCTTTAAAGGATTAGATTTCAGGTCTCCCTTCATTGCTTTTGTTGAGATTTTTTTGCTGGACGTGCATGCATATTTGCCATCTAGAGTTTTACTCTACAGTTTTTGAACAAAACCTGTAATACTTTTGGACTTACAATCATTTTTAAACTATGTCTTCCTGAAAGCTAGGGCTTTGCTATGGTTTCTTTATGCAAAAGATGCTTGAATATTCACTGTTTCTTAGTAAAAACAGTTTTTTTCTTTTTTGATTCCTTCTAGTGCTTAGATTTGAGAAGGTCTGCTACACTTGAAATTTTCTAATCTAGATGTCTTCAAATGCTAAGTCCGGTGAAGCCAACAAACTGTTAGAAAAACTATTAATTTGTTTTGTGGACTACAAGTTGATATCTTGAAGTGATAAAAAAGCAGATGTGATTAATGGTGGAGGAAGGGAAAAGAAAACAGAGATACAATTAGAAGGGTAGAAACTACTCAAATCTCTTAGTTAAGTCATCTGTCCAGAAGCGGTAGATAATGCCTTGACTGTAGCTAATAAATTTGTAACCTTACTAACTATAAGTTTAATAACTCTGTTTCAGTTTATGACATCATACTCACACAAAAATATTTGGTATATATTCTGATTTTCTTACTTCTCAAACTATGATCAATGAAAAGTTAAGTGCCATGAGTTCATTGAATAGAAACTCCCAGCCACAATTGAAAAGTGCATCACTAATGTATTAATGACTCAATAATCGGACCATGTTTTTCTTTCAGACTAGACTATAAACTCCTTTCAACATTTAATTTTTATGGGCATATGTAGGATTCTGGAGGACTGTTGAGTAGTTTAACTTCAAACATAATAGACTTGTGGTATTTGTAGAGTTAAATTAAGTCTTAAATTTGGTAGGTGAGTCTTATATGATATTTCTTATTACCTCTATAACCCTACATATAAAAATTATTCATCATCAATCAATTTCAGTACCATGTGTGAAAGTAAAATGAAAATGAGACATAACCTTTTCATTAACAACTTGCCTAAGCTTAAGCTGTTTTCAGTTTTATATTGTAGAGAGCATCTTGGAATGACTACATATAACCCTCCATTTCCTACTACTAAAGAAGTTTAATCTTACATAATATTTATTTGTACATTTTAAATTCATGCAGAAAAGTAAATTGGTATAAATTTTCTCAACTCATCTTTAATATAATTTTATATATTAATTTCAAATGCCATATACAGATGAATATATAATTTATATAGGTGTAATTTGCTTCTCCTTTCTCTTTTTCCTTTCATCAAGTAATTAATGATATCTGATGACTCATATTGCCCTTCTTCTTCTATATTTTCTCATGTTCACACAAATATACTCATATACTACTGGGGATTTTGTCATTACTATTGAAGTGACTACAGTGTGTGAACTTTTTGCATCATTCTTATCTGAAGATAAGAAACAGTGCTTGGAAATATTTGCAGGCATATAGGATAGCAGTAATACATTAATCTTAACTCAGTATAATGTTCTATGAAGTAGATATACTATAATTCATCCAGCCTTCTCTTAATAAAAGTAATTCTTTAGTTATTCTAGGTCTTTGCTTTTGTTTTTGTCACTTTGAAGAATGCTGAAATAAACATACTTGTATATGTACTTTTATTTTTGTGGAATAAACTATAAGAAAAGGGATTGCTAAATTGAATAGATGAATGTTGTATTTCAATCAGTGTTGTCAGATTACTTCTCAGAAAGGCTGTAAAACTGTACATTTCTATCAGCAATATATGGGTGCTACTTGACTTCAAACTTTTCCAATCTTATTGATTTAAAGTATTACTTTATTTATTTTTATTTTATTTTATTTATTTTTTTGGTACTGGGAATCAAACTCACAACCTTGTACTTGCCAGGCAGGCTTTTGCACTGCTGAGCTATATTCCCAGCTCTAAAGTATTACTTTTATTTACATTTCACTGACTGCTAGTGAATTTTTATCTGTTAACCTGTATTGATTATTCATTGCCTTTGTACATTTCTCCAATGAATTGTCATTTTTATCTCAATTTAAAAGAGCTCTTTGTGTATTCGTGGTAATGCTGTAGTTTCATCAGCATTACACACTTTTGTTTATGATATTTTTACTGTATATGTTTTGAATTTTAAATGACCAAATATGTGTTGTCTTTTTTTCTTAAGAGTCTGACTTTCTTAGATTTTTTTCATATACTTTCTAGTTTATAACAGATAATATCCTAGATTTCTTAAAGTATTTGATTATATCAATATCAATATTTTATAAAACAATAATTCATGCACCATAATTTCCTTCATTTAAACTTTACATACAATGGAAGAATTGCTAGTATATTCACAATTGTGCAACTACCACTACAAAAGTCTAGAATATCTTCATCACTTCAAAACGAAATCCTGTGTCCATTGAGTGACTCCTTATCTCCCTCCACCAAACAGCTGTCAACTATTAATGTATTTTCTATCTCTATGGATTTGCGTACTATAGAATTATAAAATATGTAGCTTTCATATATGGCTTCATTCAGTCAACATGTTTTCAAAGTTCATTCATGCTGTAGCATATATCAATAAATCATTCATTTGGTGTGCCTGAATAATATTCCATTGCATATATTTTGTTTATCCACTCATTAATTGATGGATATTATGCTATTTTTAGTTTTGAGCTATTAAAAATAATGGTGCTATAAATATTTGTACACAAGTCATTGAGTGAACATATGGTTGTCAATTTTCTTGGATATTTATGAATCATGCTTTAGCATCAATTTAACACTTGGAAAAGTTTTACAGTTCCAACAGTGGAAATATTGCACTTTACCAGCCCTCAGAGATTCATGAGGATTACAATATTTCCACATCCTTACTAATACTTCCTACTTTTCTTTTTTTGACAAAGCAAGTGGTTTTGAGGTAGTATCTCATTGTGGGTTTGGTTTGCATTTACTCAATGACAAATAATATTGAGCATGTATTTATATGTTTACTCTTTCTATAGTTTTTTTTAATATAACTTTTTCCAATAATTTGTTTTTGGGAGCTAGGTTATTGAGGATTGAATCCAGTAACATCACACTGAGCTACACCCCCAATACCCATTTTATTTTCTTATTTTGAGACTGGGTTTCACTAAATCGCTAACTTTCCCAAGCCAGGTCAAACATATCATCCTTCTACCTCAGGTTTTCAGAGCACTGGGATTACAGGTGTATGCCACCATATCAGGCAGTTTATTCATTTTTAAATCTATTTGTCTTATTGATGAATTTTAAGCGATTTTTATATATTTTGATACTAAAACTTTATTGAATGTATGCTTTTCAAAAATTTTTCCAACTATGGGTTGTCTTTTCAACTTTATTGATAGTATTACTTGATGATCAAAAATTTAATTTTGATGAAATTTATCTTTTTTTTCTTGCTTGCTTTAGATATTGTATCTAAGAGCTCATTGCCAAATCAATTTCTTTTTTTTTCATTTAAGAGAAAATAGATACAGAAGATAGAAACAAAAATCAAAAAAGACAGACAAACAACAACAACAGATCTGGTATGATAATATTGTAGGTTTACACACTGAGGTGGTTGAAGTTTGACAGTAGTTACAATATTGCATTTCGTTACCTTCATAGGGGTTGGGCATATTGACAGATATAGACATGTAAGATTTATCAATTCAGGTATATTAACTTTTCTTTTTCAATAGCTATTGTATTTAGCAATACAGTTTTTTAACTGTCTTATTTATGCATATTTATAAATTTGTGTCTTTTTCCTTTTCTCTTCCTTCCTTCCTTTCCCCTAAGAATACCTCTTGTTATTATTGAAATAACTACTCCTACCATCAGGTCTAATATAACCAAGCGAAATAGTTCAGAGTGAAACCAATACAGCATAAAAGAATGGTCATACTTAAGAGAAGCAAAAAACTAAAGAGATCAGCAAACAACAACAACATATCCGATACTGTAAAATTGTAGGTTTAGTAATTTAGATGGTTGGAATTTTACGGTGGTTGCAACATTGTATATTGTTACCATTAAGGGGGCTGTTCAGATTGACATGTAAAGACATGTAGGATTGATCTGGTCTTATGAATATCAACTGTTCTCTCTCACCAGTTAATGCATTTAGTAGTATAGACTTTTAAACTGTCTTATGAATACCCTTATATAAAACAATGTCTTTTTTCCATACCTTCCTTCCTCAGTTCCCCTTGTAATACCTCTTATTGTCTTCAAACTAAATGCCCTTACCAATTGGCCAAATATAGACAAATGAGATAGTACTGAATAAAACCAATAACAGATAAGATAATGGGGGCAATACATAGTAATGTAACGTTGATTTCTATGATGCCTCATGTTAGCTTCAAGGCAGTTGCCTATATCATCTGTTGTAACACAAT
>RJWM01007438.1:0-78170 GCA_004363535.1 Dasyprocta punctata | reverse complement strand
CTATTATCCTAATCCAATCACCATCCAAAAACCTCATCTAGGAGTGCATAAGGCTTTGTGGGGACATCCAGATATAAACGAAAGCAGACACTGTCAGTGAAAGGTGAGAACAAAAGGAGATAACAGTGTTGGCAAGGTAAAATAAGGCCAACCTATCAGTGATCTTTCCTGCTCCCAAAGACTTGGCTTAAAAAAAAAAAAGGTATTCTACACACCTGGTGCAGCACACACCTATTCTCTCAGCTACTGAGGAGGCTGAGGCAGGAGGACTGTCAGTTTGAGGCTAGCCTGAGCGATTTAGAGAGATCCTGTTGCAAAATAAAAAATAAAAGGGCTGGGAATGTAGCTTAGTGCCAGATCACTTGCCTCGCATATGCAAAATCCTCTGTTCAATTCCTAATATCGAACAAACCAAACCAAACCAGACCAAACCAAACCAAACAACAACAAAAAAACCCTACAACATTCAAACATAATTTGAGTCCCCAGAACCCTTCTTTTAATAATAAGTCAAATAGCTATGATGAGTTACTACTTTGATAAACAAGAATTCACTCTGTGTCTTGTGATCTCTGTCACAGCAAACCTGTTCTCTACTACTAACTCTAGTCCTTCCTTACACATTGTGGACAGTTGTAGCTTATTACTGAATATTGCTACCTGCAGGCTGTTCCATGCCCCAGAGCTTTTCCTCCTGGTTTCTCTTCATGTTCTTCAACGTTCACTTCAAATACCATCTGCTTTGAATGTCTTCTCTGATAGCAGTTCGAGTGCCAGGCTTTGCTCTGTGTCCACACCCTATTACAGCACCTTCTGCTCCCCTATGACTATTGGCATTTCTGTTGTTCTCAAATGAACCACACACTCTTGTGGGAATAGAATGAAGCTTTCCATGTTGGCTTCCCAGTGCCAAACACAGAGCCTGACCAGAGGAGGCACCGGTAAATTCTTAATTAGTCAAGGAGTAGATGAAGGGGAGTAGAACCCAAGGAATCAACCATACTGTGTTTGTCCAATCAGTCCCTCTGTCATCCTGGAAGGACAAGCTAAGTACTCAGCTCCCAGTTGCACTTGAATTTAAAGTAGCATATCACACCAAGTTCCTCACCCTCAACATATCTTCTTGATCTTCAGAAACCAAAAATAGCAATTTTTAAACCTTGTAATCCCTTTGCAGCATAAGCCTCTGAAAAACAAATGAAAGTGGAAATAAGCATCCTTATCGCCTCTCCACCTTTTTCCCCAGTACTAGGGATTGAACCCAGAGCCTTTGTGCTGAGATACATCCCAGTCCTTTTTAAATTTATTTTATTTTGAGACAGGACCTTGCTGAGTCTCTCAGACTGGGCTCCAATTTGTGATCCTGTCTCAGCCTCCTGTCTCAGCCTCACAGACTGCAGGGATTTCAGACTTGTATCTCCACCCCATGAATAGGAAAACTAAGGCAGGAAGCAGTGCAAGTAATTTCAAGAAACTCGACTCTTATACTCAGGATCTCAGGACCTCTCAAGTGTTGAATGGTCTGCTCAGGCTGTGCTGAGTTTCTAAGACTCACCTTTGACTTTCTGTGTCACTCCACCATCCTCTACAGATATCTATCCCATTCATACCTGGCTCCCACACCACAACCCAATACTCTGCCTTGGTCACAACTGACCCTCTACCAAATACATACTTACTTGCAAAAACTCTGTCCAATTTAAAAAAAAGAACTCTATCCAAATACTATTATAAATCTTCTTATAAATGGTCCTATTCTCATTCTGTAGGTCTGAGCCACCAAAAGGAATGGACTTGTTCCATAGAAGTTTTCATAAACAGCAGATGGATTAGAATCATGATGTACACAGGATTTGACGAGTTTGAATTTGCCAAGTTTATTTTCTTTAATCCCTGTGAGATGAGTTAGAATTGTTTACCTGGTGTGCATCCCCTAAATTTTGAGCATTCGACTGTATATGATGCATCATGAAATTCCAGTTCTGTTCATTACGAACCCAAAGCAAAGTGAGATTTTCAGGTAAGAACGTTGCTGATTTGTACATTGTAAGGCAGTTGGGCATTTGAAATGCCATAGTGCAGTGTGGTTAGGGTGCCACACCACTCAAAATTAAGGAAGGGGTGAATGACATCCCACTTTTCTGACTAAGACACACATGTGGCAATTACATTCAATTTGAGAAGTAGAAGTTCAAATCCTACAGTATTTCTGCTGAGAATAAAACTAGGCCACAAACCTGAGACCCTAGGTGTCCAGAGAGAAGAGCAGCTCTGGTATTATTATTATTATTATTATTATTATTGTATTATTATTATATTAGCCCTTTTGAGTTTACTGTATGCCAAAAAAAATTTTAAACGTTTTTTTAATTTACCAAGAATCTACATAAAAATCAATAGAACAGACAAGCAGGTTTAGCAAGGTCATGGTATAAGGTCACAAAGCCATATACAGAAATCTAGTGTTGGCCTATATACAAGCAATGAACAATTCAAAAGTAAAATTTTAAAGACACAAGTTACAACATCACAAAAAAGCTTAAAGTAATATGACTGTATAAGTCTACCAAAATACATTCATTATCTGTATAAAAACTGTAAAAACTGATCAAAAGTACTCAAATTCAACCTAAATAAGTGGAGCGAGACTATGTATGTGAATTGGACAAATATCAAAACATTTACTCTCCCTAAACTTATCTATAGATTCACCTCACTATCTATCAAAATCTCAGCAGAATTCTTTTTTTTTTTTTTCAGTAAAGGGAGGCATTGAATTTACTTCTGGACAGGCCATGTGGATGACAAAGGAGGCCACTGTTTTTTTTTTAACTATCTTAACTTTTTTTTATATATACATGTACATAAACATATACATAGTTTTTCTTTGTCGCACAACTGAAACAATACAACGCTTACACATGTGTGACTTATTTATTTCACTGATAAGTATGTTCTCAAGGCACATCCATTTAACTATAAAAGTGTTGTTATAGTGTGGTCAGATGGCCCCCACTTAAGCCTCATGTAATCATGGATGGGCCTGAGTCTAGCATTCATGATGGGCTTGTTGTCTAGCACTGGGATTGGCGATATGAGTGTTGCACCCGCCCAGGGGTGGAGCAGACATACAGAGTAAGGGTAGGAAGAAGGTGTGTATTCCCTATCTCTCACTGGTTCACAGTTTGATGTTTGGCAGCCACCATGAATGGCTGCCCCACCACGCCACCCCGCCTTGCAGTCAGCTGAATATGGACTGAAACCTCCAAGAACTGTAAGAAATAAACCTTTCCTTCCCTAATTTTGGTCATCAGGTGTTCTGTCTCAGCAATAGTGAAAAGTAACTAAGACAAGTGTCCAGTTTAGTGTTCTTTGTAGCTGAGTAGTATTCCATTATATAGAAATACCACATCTTTTTTTGTCCATTACTCAGTTGATTGAGTGCTTTGGGGGGACTCAATCTGAAGGCACAGAGAAAATGAGAGTGAGAGGAGATGAGGAGGCCTTTAATGAGGAGAGCATGGGAGAGCTTCACAGGTTGGGGGGTGCAGAAGCTCTCAGTGAGAACAAAGAAGTGTAGTTACTTTTATCAATTCTGGCTGGGAGAGGAGTTTGGGAGGTGGGCAAAATGACATATTAACAGCTGATTTGAAGGACCATCTGCCTGTGTAAAACAGGAGACAGAAAGATTTACTGGGGGTTGGGGGTGGAGGCTTGGTTGATTGTAGAGACTTGGGATTGGAGAGGGCTCGACACACACACAAAAAGTGAGTGGGAGGTTTATCTCTGGAATGAGAAAGAGAACATAGAGGTTACTCTTGGAGAGCAGTAATGACTGCTGGGCATAGGTGTTGGGGATCTCTTTCTCACTCACACTCCCTGCAGGGGTGACAACTCCTTACAGGAGTGTGACTTGGGCTTTAGCCCTTTGGCTGACCTCCAATTTGATTACAATGGGCAAAGTTACTTCTCACCCTGCAAAACACATTCCACTTGGGAGCCTGTGGAGACTACTTGCTCCGTAAACACTCACTTTCTCATTGTTTCAGAGGCACCTCATATATGACAAATTAGTTTTTTACTACCAGATGGCTTGGCCTCATTACAAGCTTGATAACAGCCACCACCCTCTGTGATTTACACAACTTTGCTACCTTAATGGCAGATGGTCAGGTTCCTTATCTTCAGGCCTTTTTTGCTCTCAGGGCATGCCCCTTCCCTCATTCAGGCACATGGAGCTGCCCAAATACTTTTGGCCTGCTCCACACTGCCAAAACCCTTACCTGACAATCCCACTGACCTTACAGACAATATCCCTTCTGCTCTTGCCCCCACCACACCATACACACAAAGCTCCCCTTGTTCTCCTCTGCCACCATCTTTGCCTCAATCTCCTCCCGGTACTCCTTCATTGCCATCTCTCCTCCTCCCCTCACCACTCCCTCCCCTTCCTGCTCCTCCTCCACTCCACAGTCGCCATTTTCTCCACACCACACTGGCTCTCACTTCTCTGTCTCACCACCATCTTGCGGCCCTCAATCTTAAACCTAACACTCTTCTCCAATATATAGATAATTTTCTACTCTGTTCCCCATCCTATGCTCTAACTATGCAACATATGACTACCTTTCTCAACTTTCTCTCAAGTCACAAACACAGGGTGTCCCCTACTAAAGCCCAAATAGCTTCACCAAAGTTTAAATTCCTGAGTCTCACCCTCACCCCCATCACTTGCTCTGTAACCCCAAAGCCCATCTCCATGATCCCCAGGTGCCAACTACAAAATAACAGGTTTTATCTTTCCTACGTTTAACAAACTTCTTTTGTCTCTGGGTTCCTAACTTTGCTACACTAGCCCAACCTCTCTATAAGACACCCAAAGGTTACCTATCAGAGACTCTCAACCCTGCTACTCCTATACCTGCCTCATTTTTCAAAACTAAAAGAGGACCTTTCAAAGGCCTAGCCCTCACTCTCCCTGACCCAACTCAAACTTTCCACCTCTCAAGATCATAATGTTATAGGAGTTTTTAATACACACACACATGCCCTTCTTTCCAAACAGTAGCCTACCTCTCAAAACAAGATGACGTAATACAGAGTTGGCCTTCCTGCCTTCGAGCCCTTGACTCAGCCAACACACTTATTGGTTAACTTCTTAATAATAGCCACTCTTTCTGGGGTGAGGTGGAATCTCAGTGTTGTTTTGATTTGCATCTCTTGAATGACCAGTGATGTTGAGCGCTTTTTCATGTATTTATTTGCTGTTTGTACTTCTTCATCTGAAAAGTGTGTGTTCATCTCAGATGCCTATTTTTGGATTGGGTCTTTTCTGGGAGGACTGATTTTTTTTTTAGTTCTTTATAGGTTCTCAATAGTAATCCTTTATCGGAGGAATAGCTGGCAAACATTTTCTCCCACATGGTGGGTTGTCTCTTCACTCTGTTGGTGGTTTCTCTTGCTGTGCAAAAGCTTTTCAGTAGGATGAGATCCCATTTGTTGATTCTTTGTGATAGCTCCTGTACAATCTGGCTTTTATCCATAAAATCTTTGCCTACACCAATGTCTTCAAGAGTTTTACCTACTCTATCTTCCAGCAGATTTAATGTTTCTGTTTTAATATTTAGATCTTTAATCCATTCAGATTTTAGCTTAGTACATGGTGAAAGATATGAGTCCAGTTTTAATTTTTGGCATGTGGAAAGCCAGTTTTTCCAACACCATTTATTAAAGAGGCTATCTTCCTTCCAATGAATGTGTTTGGCACTTTTGTCAAAGATAAGGTGGCTTAGTGTGTCTAAACTGTTTCTGCATCTTCTAATTTATTCCACTGATCTTTGGATCTGTTTTTTTGCCAGTACCACACTGTTTTTATCACAGTAGCTTTATAGTATAATTTCAAGTCAGAAATTGTGATGCCCCCTGTCTTGTTTTTGTTGCCCAGGATTTCCTTTACTCTTCCAGGTCTCTTCTAGTTCCAGATGAATTTTCAGATTGTTTTCTCTAATTCTGTAAGATATGCTATTGGAATTTTGATTGGAATTGCATTGAATTTGTGTAACAGTTTTGGAAGTATGGCCATTTTCTTTATATTGATTCTTCCTACCCAAGAGCACAGTATATCTCTCCACTTTCTAATATCCTCTTCAATCTCCTTTTTCAGAGTACTTTAGTTTTCAGTATAGAAGTCTTTTATATCTTTCATTAGATTGATTCCTAAGTATTTCATTTTTTTGGATGCTATCGTAAAAGGTATTGTTTCCCTGATTTCTCTCTCAGTGAGTTTGTTACTCATGTGGAAGAAGGCTATTGATTTCTGAGTGTTGACTTTGTAACCAGCTACATTACTAAATCTGCTTATTAAATCTAGAAGTCTTTTGGTGGAGTTTTTGGGATCTTCTAGGTAGAGTATCATGTCATCTGCAAATCATGATAATTTAACTTCTTTCTTTCCTATCTTCATTCCTTTTATTTCTTTCTCTTGTCTAATTGCTCTGGCTAAAGTTTCCAGGGCTATGTTGAATAAGAGTGGAGACAGTGGACATCCTTATTTTGTTCCTGATTTTAGAGTGAAACTTTTTAGTTTTTGTCCATTTAGTATGATGTTGGCTGTTGGTTTGTCATAGATGGCTTTTATCAGATTGAGATAGAGACCATCTATTCCAATTTTCTGTAGAGTTTTCATCATGAATGGGTGCTGGACTTCGTCAAAAGCTTTTTCTGCATCTATTTAGATAATCATATGATTTTTATTCTTGGTTCTGTTAATATGATGTACCACATTTATGTATTTGCATATGTTGAATCATCCCTGTATCCCTGGGATGAATCCCACTTGATCATGGTGTACAATCTTTTTTGACAGTTTGCTTCAGTCTGTTTGCCAGTATCTTATTGAGGATTTTTGACTCAGTGTTCATGAGGGAGACTGGCCTGTAATTCTCTTTGTTAGTGGAGTCCCTCTCTGGTTTTGGAAACAGAATAATGCTTGCTTCCAGGAATGAATTTGGGAGTATTACTTCCCTTTCAATTTCATTAAAGAGTTTCAGAAGCAATGGTGTTAGGTCTTCACTAAATTTCCTATAGAATTCAGCAGTGAATCTATCAGGACCTGGGGCTTTTCTTTGTTGATAGGTTTTTAATTACATCTTTGATCTCATTTATTGATATTGGATTATTTAGGATTTTTATATCTTCTTGATTCAGCTTTGGTAATTCATATGTATCTAGGAATCTGTTCATTTCTTCTGTATTTTCCATCATATTAGAATACAAGTTTTCAAAGTACATATAGATGATTCTCTGAATTTCTAGTGTCTGTTGTGATTTTGCCCTTTTCATTCCTAATTGTGTGGATTTTAGTCTTTACTTTCCTTTTCTTTCTAAATTTTATTTTAAAGATAGTAAAGTCCAACAAAACATAACAGAACAAAGTTGATCAAAACAAAGCAGTAGAACTGGTACAGAACTTCAAAGCAGGATACTAGGAAAACAATAGCTACTAAAGTATATCTTATTATCTTCACAATAGTTGACCATTCCATCAGGTATAGCAAAATCAAACCAAAAACAAAACAGAATAAAACGATTGAAAACAGAATATTGCATAAAGCAAAACAATTAACCAGAATAAAGCAAAACAGTGAGAACAATATTGGATTTCAAAGATAAGATGAAAGGAAATCCCCCATATTTGCTATATTGCATACTGTCATCCTCCCAAGAGATGCTCAGACTGCTGGCCTCAGGCCTGCAAAATCAACCAAACAATACAAGCATTTAGTTGCTTTATGTACCTTAGTTGCTATCAATTTAGCCAGTCCTCCAAATCAGCAGGTTTCTTACAGGGTGGGGGGCAGTGTTGTTGATTCTCAGCCCATGCGCTGGTAGGTCCACAGGAGGTGCTGACTTTTCTCTTCCTGGAATCCGCACCACTGGCACCACTCACTAGGAAGGCTGGCTAGTTTCCTTGTGGTTGGATCCTCCCTGACCCAACATGGTGGATTCTCAGGAGGCGCTGATTTTTCTCTTCCTGGAATCTGTGCTGCTTGTGCCACTCGCCAGGAATGCTGGCTAGTTGTCTCTACTTTCCTTTCTTTTTTTTTGATAAGTTTGGCTAAGGGTTTGTGGATTTTATTAAATCTTTGTTTTCTTTTTTTTTTTTTTTTTCTTTTTTTGGTACTGGGGATCAAACTCACAACCTCATGCCTGCCAGGCAGGCGCATGCACCACTGAGCTAAATCCCCAGCCCAATTATTGAGACAGAGTCTCACTATGCAGTTAAGGCTGGCCTTGAACTCACTTTGTAGCCCAGGTTGGTCTCAAACTCACAGTGATCCTCCTGCATCAGTCTCCTGAGTGCTGGGATTAAAGGCATGCACCACCATGCCAGCTCCTTGATTTATTTCAGAGAACCAACTCTTTGATTCATTGATTCTTTGTATTATTTTTCTAGTCTCCAGTGTGTTAATTTCTGCTCTCATCTTTGTAAGTTTCTCCCTTGTATGAGCTTTTGGTGTAGCCTGTTCTTCTTTTTCTAAAAGTTTGAGGTTCATCATTAAGTTGTTTGTATGAGCTTGCTGTATTTTCCTGATATGGGTATTTACTGCTATAAATTTCCCTCTTAAGACTGCTTTCATTGTGTCCCACAAGTTCCAGTGTGTTGTATTGTCATTGTCATTCAACTGTAAAAACTGTCTAATTTCTTCTTGAATTTCATCTGTGACCCATTAACTGTTCAGTAGGGTGCTATTTAATTTCCATGTGTTGATGAAGTTCTTGTGGTTTCCTTTGGCATGGATTTCCAATTTCATTGCACTGTGGTCTGATAGTATGCATGGGATAATTACAATTCCTTTACTTGAGCATGTTCTATGAGCCAATATACGGTCTATTTTGGAGAATGTCCCATGTGCAGCCGAGAAGAATGTGTATTATGATGTTGTGGGGTGGAAGACTCTATAGATATCTGCTAAGTCCATTTGCTCAAAAGTTTGATTTAGTTTGATTTGATTTCATTATTGATTTTTTATCTAGCTGATCTGTCTTTTTGTGTCAGTGGGGTATTGAGGTTTCCCAATACAATTGTATTAAGGCTTATTTGATTTTTCATGTCCATTAATAATTGTTTTATATAACTGGGTGCACTAATATTTGTTGCATATATATTTATGATTGTTATCTCTTCCTCTTGGATTTTTCCCTTTACCAAGATATAGTGACCTTCTTTGTCTCTCTTAATCAGTCTTGGCTTGAAACTGACTTTATCTGCAAATAGAATTGCAACTCCTGCTTTTTTCTGAATTCCTGTTGCATGGAGTATTGTTTTCCATCTTTTGACTTTCAGTCTGAGTTTCTATTTGAATTAAATGTGTTTCTTGTATACAGCATATTGTTGGATCTTGCTTCTTCATCCATTCTGCCAGTCTGTGTCTTTTGACAGGTGAATTGAGACCATTAACATTAATGGTTAAAACTCATATGTATTGACTTATCCTTGTCATGTTATTTTCCTATTATTGGCTCCCCCTTTTTTTTCTTTTTCCCTTCCCTCTAATTGTTTGCCTTTCCAGGTGGATTCCTCCTGTTGTGGTTCATGGAGCTGTAGTCTTTATTATCTCTTTCTAAAATGTCCTGCAGAACACTTTGGAGTGCTGGTTTGGTGGTCGTGAATTTCCTCAGATGTTCTTTGTCATGGAAGTATTTTATTTCTCCCTCTATTTTGAAAGATAGTTTTATGGGACACATCAATATAGGTTGAAAGTTGTTTTCCTTTAGAACTTGGAGTACTTTACTCCAAGCTCTCCTTGTCTTGAGAGTTTGTGCTGAGAAGTCAGCTGTAATTCTGACGGGTTTCTGTTTATAAGTGATCTGTTTCTTTTCCCTAACAGCTTTTAAGATTTTATTCTTGTGTTGAATTTCTGGAATCTTGACTATGATATGCATAGAAGTAGATTTTTTTTAATCATTGCTAATTGGAGTTCTATATGCCTCACTTATTTGTATGTCAAATTCTTTTTCCCTACCACAAAGGTTTTCTGTTGAATTTCTGGAATCTTGATTATAATATGCCTGGAAGTAGATATTTTTTATCATTGCTAACTGGAGTTCTATATGCCTCACTTATTTGTATGTCAAATTCTTTTTTCCCACCAGGAAAGTTTTCTCTCACGATGTCTGTGAACATGTTTTTAATGTCATTTGTGGTATCTCCTACTTGTTCACTGACTCCAATTAATCTTAAGTTATTCTTCTTTGTTTCATCAAGCAGCTGCTGGATTGATTTCTCATGGTCCCTTGCTAGTTTTGAGAAAATTTTCTTTTCCTGGTCACTAACTGCAAGCCTGTATTCAATATCTGAGATCCTGTCCTCACATTGGTCTAATCTACTTCGAATACTTTCAATGGAGTTTTTATTCTCCTAGATATCTGCTTGATCTGCTTTATGGAATCCCTTTGTTTCCTATGTTGTGCTTCCATAATTTACTTAAGCTTATTTTTTTGTCTTTGTCTGCTCTAACATCACTAAGCAAGGTATGTATTTCGATAATCTCTGTAGTTATTTGACAGATTATTTATTTCGTTTTTTCCAGAGCCTCATTCAATTGCTTTGTTACCACTTCAGAGAGACCTGGTAGGGTGCTTTCAGATTTTCCAGCCTCATTGCCCACTGGATTTACCTTTGGTAAACTGGGTGTCTGAGGTTGTGTCTCATTTCTTTCCTTTTATAGTTTAATTTCTAGAATGATACTTGTTAATTGCCTATGGTGGGTTGCTTTATTGGTGGTATTAAGGACATCCAGGTGATGATCACTTCTCTGAGGTATCCTCCAGGTGTAACTGGTTCCTGGGCTCCAAGTCTGTTGGAAGATCCCACCTCCTCAGTTTGTTAGAGATGAGAAGCTATAGCTCACCTAGCACAGTCCCTGGTTCTTTGGCACCATGCCTCAGCACTCTCTGTGACCTCCAGTCAATCTCAGTCCTGAACCATCATGGCCGACAGCTATCCAGAACAACCGTGTTAATTTTGGCTGCAGTGTCACCAACAGCACCAAACACAGCCAACAAAACAATAAACTGAACCAACCCCTGATTTGCAACCCTCAACCACATAAACTGAATTTGTGACCATACAGCAGAATGCAAAACAATCATATACAATACAGAAGTCCACAATATATCAATTCTGTCCTCAAGGGTCAGGACCCAAAATGAATTAAGGAGAAGACAGAGAAGTGAGAAAAGAGAAGGAGATTATAAGTAGGTTGGAGGACAAAGATGGGTTCCACCAACTTAGGGAAACCAATGCAGAAGACTGAAGGTAAAGAGAGATAAGAGAAACAAAAGGTAGAACAGAACAAAATAAACCCACGAGGTGGCCAGAAACCACACTCACACTCAGAAAAAGAAATAAAAATAAAAAAGAAAGAAGAATAAAAAACTGAATAAAACAAACAAACAAGAAAAGAAGAAAAAAAGTCCACTTCCAGGATTCTTTCTGGATTCACTAGTAGACTGTCTGTGAAGACGGCATCCCAAATCGTGACACTGTATTCCCACAAGTTGGCAGTTGCTTTATGATGGAGTAGTAGACAACCTTAGCAGACCTGCCCCGAGACCAGACTCATTGGGCTCCCTGTAGTCCAAGCAATTTCCAAGGGTCTGTGCCCAGCTGGGAGCTGCTGGAGGAAGCTGGTAACAGTTCTGGTTCCAGGCTTATCTGGCCCAAGTCCAAAATGGCTCCTGGCCAATCGCTCTCTCCCATGGGAGGACCGAGTCCTCTGCATTCACTGCCAGCCAGCACAGTCCTCCGCATCCCCTGCTCCCCTCCACTGCCAAGTCACTCTGCAGAGGCCCCAGGGTTTGCCAGCCACCACCAACACTGTGACTGTGCGCCCCCAGATTCCAACAGCTTCCCTCATGCAGTGAGTCCAGTTCTGGGCAAAGCACCACCAGCGACTGCCTTCTTCTTCATTAAACTTCTTCTTTTCACTCTCTCTGTGAGCTTTGATTCAGACATCAGATTCTTCCTGGGTCCAAGGGACCCACTTCCCTCCTTTTTGTCTTCCTCATAATGGTATATTCCCACATCTAGATGGTGTCTGTCAGAGAGGCTGTTTTCTCTGCTGTTTACTACTCTGCCATTTTCCTGGAAGTCCTCTATATGCCAACAGTGTGATGGAACCAGGGTAGGTGGCTCATACCTGCCATCTTGGCACTCGCGAGGCTGAGTCAGAAGGATTGCTGGGCTAACATACACAGTTCAAGTCCAGCCTGGACTACATAGCAAAACCCTATCTCAACTAATCAATCAATCTTTTTTTTTCTTTGTCTTTTTGAGACATCATCTTGCTATGCAGTTCAGTGAAAAAAACTTGGTAGATACCACGTTAGACAAATAATCAATCTGAACAATCACTAGAAATTAGACCCATCAATATCATTTACCCCAGATAAAAGTACTGAGAAATATCTGTGATATTTTTACCAAAAGACCTGTAACTTCAATAACAACAACAAAACATACTCAGACAAGTCCAAAATGAAGGACTTTCTACCAAATTCCTGACTGGTATAATTCAAAAGTTTCAAGGTCATGAAAAGCGTGGAAACGTGGAGGAATTATGAGAGACTAAGGAAACACATCAGTTGCATGCAGTGTGGGGTCCTAGCTTCAATGCTGCAACATGAAAAGAGTGGAGTGAAAACTGACACAATCAAAATCAAGTCTGTTTTAGCAAGAGCATTGTACTAATGTTAATTTCCTAGTTTTGATAATATGATCAGGTACAGTGTTAACACTGGGAGAAGCTAGGTGAAGGGTATATCAGAAATTTTTGTATTATCTTTGTATTTCACCATAAGTCTAAGATTATTTCAAAAAATTTAAATATTAAAACATTAAATTGTATATAAATAACACAAAAATTAGGTTTCTTCTGCTTCTTAGGGCCGAGCAATGCCTTCCTAATAGTCCTACTAGTGTGTTGTGTTGTGCTTTTATGATACTGGGGATTGAACTCAGGGCTTCCCACTGAGCTACATATTGCCCTTCCCCTTATTTTGAGACAGAGTCTTCCTAAGTTGCTAAATTATTCAGGCTAGTCTCAAACTTGGCATCCTCTTGCCTCAGCCTTCCAGAGTATGTTACCTCACCAGCCCTGTTCTAGGTAAGTAATATTCTAGGCAGTATAACTACTTTTTTTTCTTTTGGTTGTACAGGGGATTAAACCCAGGGCCTTGCACATCCTAGGCAAGCACTCTACCACTGAGATACATCACCAGTGCTTTTTATTTTTGATTTTACAACAAGGTCTCCCTAAATTTTACAGCTGGATTCGAACTTTTAACTCAGGTCCCAAGTAGCTGAGATTACAGGTATATAGCACAGTGTGCAGGTAGATAGTATAGCTTAACAAATGTGGTCCCTATGTATAAAACTGTCATTTCAGAGAGACAAATACCAGCTGGGCATAGTGGCACACACCTGTGATCTCAGGATAATAGGAGACTGAGGCAGGAGGATCAGTTGTTTGAGCCCAGCCTGGACAATCTGGTGACTTAGTAAGAACCTGTTTCAAAGTGAATGATAAAAAAGGGCTGGAGATGTGGATCAGTGTGAAGTCCTGGACTGCACCAAAAAAAATTAGACTACAAGTCCTTGAAGCAGATTCCATAGCTCACCCATCTTAGCATCTTTGGTCCATGGCACATACATAGTTAACAAATGCCTACTAAACTGAACTATGCTATATAGACATCTACTAGATATACACATATTTACGCACAGGTACATACTGTATATACTTGTGCATCTGTGGAAAGGGGCAAAAGATTACAGTCTTAAGGACCTAGTGTTCCTAAAATTGAGGAGCCAAATACAGAAATGAAGTATGTTGTGAGTTAAATGAATATGTCATATAAGCTCAGATGCTGTAAACCTTCAATCTTCAACTTTCTGATGAGATTTTAGGCCATTTGACAGCAGATGTGCGTTTGCTACCTGGTGACAAGATTGCAATAATAACAGAGGGTGGCAAACTATTCACTTTTATCCTGCAAGACACCCTCCAGAAATTGTTCAATCAGAAGTCCCCACATATCCATAAATGAGCATCTCCGTGATGGCTTGTATGAGCTGATAGCTGCCACAGAGTCACCAGAAAGGGAAATCGTGCAGCAGGAAAGAGCAGACTGCCTTTTTGCATATCTGCTTTGTCTCCAACCCAGCATGAATAAGGGAACAAGGAGAGAAATGGATACCAGAGGGAAACAGTTTGCCCAAATTTGCAGAGTGATGGATTGGAAAATGAAAACGTGAGATGAATCAGGTGGGAGCTGTTTTTTTTTCATGTACATAATCTTTGTGTATATCTATCCTTTGTGTATATCCTTTTCATTATGTATGCGTTTGAATAAACATCATATGAGAGATACAAAGAGAAAGATAAGGGAAGAGAAAGACTAGAATTTATTTCTGAATGTAAGAGGCCATATGCAGTCATACTTATAGACACTTAGAGATGTAGATAGAATTGAAGATAAAACTGCCTGCTTGCCAATTCTCTAAATCACAGATTTCATAGCATTAATGAGCTGCAAAATAACCACATATTGAAGTTGGATACAGCTGTCGATACTAATTTAAGAACACTTTAAATAAATATTAAACAAGCCAGGAGCAGTGGTGCATGCCTGTAATCCCAGCACTTGGGAGGCTGAGGCAGGAAGATGGTTGGGCATTCAAGACCATCCTGAGCTACGAAGTGAGCTCAAGGCCAGCCTGAACTGCATAGTGACGCCCTGTCTCAGACAAAAATGAATAAATAAATAACTAAATATTAAACAAATAGCATAAACTAGAGAGGTCAAGTTCTTAAAGACACTTAAATATGAAGCCAGTTAACAAGAAAAGAAGCACATGGCATGGATGTCAGATGTTAGACTCATTCATATTTATTATGATTTTACAGTTTACATATATGATGTTTGTATTTGTGTGTTTAAAAATGGATTCCAGGACTGGGTGTGTGTCTCAGTGTTGCAGCATTTGCCTAGCATGCACAAGACCTTGGGTTCAATTCCTATAATCACATAGTAAAACAAAATACACACACACATACATATTCACACACACGCATATGTTCAGGAGGTACGGCAAAAAGATGGTAAGGAAAAAATTTCTGTCTTTTTATTTTTCTTTTTAGTGCTGGGAATTAAACCCAGGCACTCATGCATGCTAAACAAGCCTCTACCATTGAGCTATTCCCAGTCCGGAAAACACAATTTTTTTAACTGGTTTATAGGCAAATATAAATGTTCAAACAAAAAAGTGAGGCACAAATTGTGGTTCTGATAAGTGGGTAATGACACTCAGAGCTGAGTGACATATGGTCTGCTGCATTGTTGTGATAGTTTTGATACATCTTTGCACTGGGCTAATAAATATCTATAATGGTGCCAACACATCTATGCAGTACAGGATCTGAACAGGGAAGCCACAGTTTGATTTTCATTGCACTGAACTGGGTGTAGTAGCACATGCCTAGAATCCCAACACCCTGGGAGACTGAGGCAGGAGGATTACAAGTCCGAGCCCAGGTTGAGCAACTTAGCAATTTAGCAAGTTCCTGTCTCAAAATTAAAAATTAAACATTAAAAATTTTAAAAAATGGCTGAGAATGTAGCTCAGTGCAAAGGCCTTGGGTTCAGCTCCTAGTACCAGAAAAACAAAACAAAACCCCTACACTCTCACATAATTTATGACTAATATTAGAGGAGGAGAAAAAGAAGAATGGTAAGATGATATTGAAAGTGTACATCATCTTTTTTAGACATTTGTGAACAGTATATCCACATATGTAATTTTCATATATACCTCTAATTTCGCCAGGTTAAATAATATGAATTTCTGAAATTTAGGGCTTTTACTGTGAAAACCTTCTAGCATCTTAGACCTATTTTTGCTCCCAGCCAACTGAGAAAATATTCAGGATGAGACAAGAAAAACTAGGTGGAAGAACTATGCTTATCAAGGCTCTTTTTTATGGTAACCACATTTACAAAAGTTTATTCCTCATAAAGGAGATCTTTTTATCTCCGTTTTATAACTGTACTGAACTAAGAACTTGAGTTTAGGAAGTTAATTAACATGTACTTGTAAAATTTGAAAAATATGGCCAGGAATGGTGGCGCATGTCTGTAATCCCAGTACTCAGGAGGCAACGTGAAAGCCCTGGACCTGGTTTTTTATTAGTTGATAGGATTTTCTTTTTTTTAATCACTGTTTTGATTTCATTACTTACTATAGGATTATTCAGGGTTTTTACATCTTCTTGATTCAGTTTTTACAATCTGTACATACCTAAGAATCTACCCATTCCTTCTGACTTTTCCAATTTATTGGTGTACAGGTTTCCGAAGTAATTGTTAATAATCCTTTTTGTTTGTTTGTTTGTTTGTTTCTGGTTTTTGTTTTTTGAGACAGAGTCTTACTATGTAGTTCAGGCTGGCTTTGAACTCATTCTGTAGTCCATGCTGGCCTCAAACTTGCAGCAATCCTTACCTCAGCCTTCTGAGTGCTGGGGTTACAGGTATGTGCCACTACACTCCTGGTAATAATCTTTTTTTATTTCTGTATTGTCCATTGTTATTTCACTTTTTTAATTTCTAATTGCATTGACTTTAATTTTTTCTCTCCTTTTTTGGTTAAACTGGCTAAAAGTTTGTCTATTTTGTTTTTACAAACTTAGTTCTTTTGAAGAACTAATTCTTCAATTCTTTGATTCTTTGTATTGTTATTTGGCCTCAATTTCATTGATTTCTGCTCTGATCTTTATAATTTCCTTCCTTGTACTACCTTTGGATGTGTATAGTTCCTGTTTTTTAGGACATTGAGATGCATTTTTAGGTTGTTTATCTGGGTGCATTCCATTTTTGTGATGTGGGCATTCACAGGTGTATACTTCCCTCTTGAGATGCCTTTCATTTTGTCCCACAACTTCTGACATCCTGTGTAGAATTTTTAATCTCCCAAATTCCTGTTTGGTACCTTTTCACAGATTGTGATTTTATTCTATGATGGCCATTCATGTTTTGTATCATTTTGTTTCTCTTTTCTAGCTTTTTATTAGTATCTCATTGATTGTTTTGTTTACCTTACCCAATATCTGTTTACTTATATTTTCTATGACATCGCCAAATGCCTTATGGGTCCATTTTGTTATCTATCCTGATATTATTTCAAATAATGTCAGTGTGTGGTTTTTGGTGTCTCGTGGACCAGTTTTGGGACAGTTGGGAGCTTTCGGAAGCATTTTGTTCCCTTGTCTTCTTATGTTTCTATTTTTTTGTTTGTTGTCCTGAAGCTTGTGGGTTGATTGTAGTGGAAGGCTTTGTTTCTAGTACAGAGAACTTTTAATTAATGTCTACCTTACAATAGTGTTCTAATTATTGGCCTATGCTTTGCCAAAGTGGATCCAACCACCTTTGTTTATTTGAGATGGAGGCTGCAGCATATTTGGTCCAGTACCTAGTTTTCCAGGAATGGACCACATTATTTTTAATGACCCCAAGGCAAGCCAGATATTAGCATCCCAAGAAAATCAATTAATAATTGTGTCACCTTGGCTATAACAATAAGATCAACAATAATTACAAGATGGAATATTGATGAAAGCTAAGGACAAATAATTTACCACTCTTAACCACAGAAAGAAAATCTGTAATTATTGTGCAAACACTAAGATAATGTACCTACAGAAGATACCTACTAACTGGAACAACTTTACCTCTTCCAACAATAGAACAGTATTAATCAGTAATAATGTAAAGTTAATCTGTGTAGAGATTCACAGAGTTTAGTAGTTTATGGGTAAATGTAGAGGGGTGAGGAACTGAAAAATGAAAAAAGCAAAATTTAAAAACTTAACCTCAGATGAGAAAGAGGAGAGAAAGGTGTGATGGGGGACTTAAGGAAGAGTAAAAGGCAATTAATAATAATAGAGAACAGTCAAGGAAGGAAAGAAAAAAGAAGATAAACAGCAAAATACAGGAAATAAAAGAAAGTTAAGAAGAAAGAAGAACAAAGTTGTAAGGGGAAAAGAGTGAAGGAGAAAAAAGAGGAAAAAAAGGGAGGAAAACAATCTCAAATGCTCTCCCAAACCAATGAAGGAAAGATAAAAATAATACAAAATAGAAAAATCAAAAAAGATTGAGTCAAACAAAATATGTTTTTGAATGAGTGGTTTCTTTCCAAGATCTGGACTTGGCATGTAGTCAGTCATGATTTTCAATGCCTAGCTTTAGGGTGTATGAGTTTGTGAGGAGCCAGTGCACCAGAGTACCCTTTATATGTTCACCCATCTGTGTTACCATCCAGGCAAAGGTGAGTCCTTATTGCCATTGGTAGAAGCATACTTGATTAGCCCATTGGTCTCTGCTGGATGTAGGCCATGGGGTGGGGATTCCTGTGCACTGTTGGACTTACTATCAATATTTGTAGAGTATGGTCACTCCCTTCTCCCTCCAGGCATTGTCTTCACCTGGGCTCAGGTTTGTTGTTTAGTCCTTATCTCTGCTGCCCTGTGTGAAGGGAAGCAAATGTAGGGCTGACTTGGAATTGGTGGATGGTCACATCGTTGCATGGTGGTGTAGGGGGGGTTGCCATGAATCCAGCATGGGCCTGCTTGTGTCCATCAGGGGTCACTGTGCCCAAAAAAGTTTTAAAAAGAAAAATCAGAATCTTTTTACCCCTATTTACTTTCAAATAATAAAAAGAAGCATTCAATGCTTAGGTGTTCTTGGTGCTCATTTTCTGAAGCCAAGGCAAAAATAGGCTACAAAAATGAAGGCCTTCAAAGCTGGATGTGGGGCGCACGCCTTTAATCCCAGCACTCGGGAGGCTGAGGTAGGAGGAGTGTTGGAAGTTCGAGGCTGGCTTGAGCTACAACACAAGCGTAAGGCCGGCCTGAGCTATGTAGTGTGACCCTGCCTCAAAAAACTAGGGCTGGGAGTTTGGCTCAGTGGCTTAAGCACCTGTCTGGCAGATATGAGGCTGTGAGTTTGATTCCCGGTGCCACAAATAAATAAATAAATAAAATAATAATAAAAATGAAAGCCTTCATTTTGCCCTCAAGAGTCTTGCCATGTTATAGGAATGACAGATGTATAAAGGATTACAAGACAGAATTCAAAGAGGAGTAAATAGAGGTGTAACTCAGCTATTTGCACCAGTTGGGTTCCTAATAAAAAATCACATTATCTAAAAATTGCATTTAAAATTCATGGCATCAATGGAATAGAGGTATAAAACAGTACCAAAAAAGTTATTTTCCCTTAGTAACTTCAGAAATGTTATGATTTGGATCTAAATTGTCCCCCCAAAAGTCTCATACTTAGACGTGGATCCTGGTTTGAAGGGGCAGATCAGTGGAGACCTCACTTGGAAGGACAGAGTCTTATCCATCAATCCTCCCTTCTCTCTCTTTCTGCTTTCTGACCAAATTTTCTCAGCCATGCTCCTCCACCACACCATTTCTGCCCTGCAGTCAGCCAACTATTGACTGAATCCACTAAAATTTAGCTAAAATAAACTTCTCCTTTAAATTGGGGACATCTGGTATTTCTCCCATTCCAATGTTGGGAAAGTGACTAATACAGGCAATGTAAAGATATTTTAAAGTTGTGATCCAAATATAACATATTGGTTGATCAAAACAAAACATAAGCCTGAACTCTCTTCCTTCCCTTTCTTCCCTGATTTATTCTTCTTCCTTTTTTTCCTCTTCCCCCTTCTCTTCCTTGTCCTCCTCCATCTTATCCTCTTTTTACTCTTACTCTGCATCTTTTTCTGTAGTACTTGGGATTGAGCTCACGACTTTCACACTGAAATACATCCCCAGCCCTTTTTTATTTTTTATTTTGAGACACTGCCAAGTAGCTTATAGTGAGCTCAAACTTGTAATCCTCCAGGCTTGGTATTCGAGTGCTGGGATAAGAAGAATGCACCACCATATCCAGTTCCTAAACCCTTCAAATGCCTCTGTAACTTCGCACTCAAGAGCTTTTCCGTTATGGTTATCATTTTTGGTTTTGAATATTTTGGGGGGGGTCAAGGTTTAGACTTATTTTTTAGGCATACATAATGATCATATTCATCATAGGGAATTTGTAGCTGTACATGATATATCCTCATTCCCCTACCTTCCCTTCAACTCTTCTTCCTCTCCCTATCTACAAAAGCTTTGTTTCCATTTCTTCTTTCTTTTGTTGTTTTTTTATCTTCCTTTCCCTTCCCATTTGAACACTGTCTCCTATTACTTAAAAGTATGGTCTCAGTCAGGCATGGTGGCTCACTCCTGTAATCCCAGCACTTGGGAGGCTGAGGCAGGAGGATCGTTGCAAGTTTGAGACCAGCCTGGGCTACAAAGTCAGTTCAAGGCCAGTCTCAAAAAAAAAAAAAAATAGTATGGTCTCAAGATGCATTCATTTACCTAGAAATGTCTTAAGATTATTCTTTATCGCTGAGTAGTTCTCCACTGTATAAAAGAACCACATTGCTGGGTGTGGTATACATGCCTGTAATCCCAACACTCAGGAAGTTGAGGCAGGAGGATTCATGAGTTTCAGGACAGGCTGAGACAAAGTGAGTTCAAGTACAGCCTGAATTACATAGTGAGACCCTGTATCAAAAAAAAAAAAAAAAAAAAAGAAAGAAAAGAAAAAGATTGAGTTCAAATGGTAATACTAAATCACTCTTTGCCAGGCAGGGTGACACACGCCACTTGGGAAGGCGAAGCAGGAGGATTGCTACAAGTTTGAGGCCAGCACAAGCTACACAGTGAGTTCAAGGCCAGCCTAAATTACATGGACAGACACTGTCTATAAATAAATAAATAAACAAACCACATATTCTTTACCAATTCATTGGCTGATGGACATTTGCACTATTTCCAAGATTTAGCTATTACAAACTGTGCTGCTATAAATGTGGCTGTGCAAATGTCACTGTAGTAGGATGCTTTTAATTCCTTGGGGAAGACACAAAAAAAGGCAATAGCTGGATCGAATGATACCTCTAGTCCTCGTTTTTTGAAGAATCTCCACATTGATTTCCAGAGGGATGGGCAAAGTGAAATATTAAAACTTCAATACTTATTTTTATTTTATTTTTCCTGCTAAGTACTCATTGTTTAATATAATAAAGCTCAAAAAATTAAAATTAATAATTCATCAATAGTAATATTTTACAGAGTATATGTGAGTTTGACAAACTCATGTTTTTGCGCTTTTATGACGAAGTTAGTGTTATGCTCCTAGGGCTCTGTCATCACTTCTGATACTTTGTTTTATTGCCCATTGTTATGGTAGATATCCGTTGTGTTTTAGATATAAAATGTTTCCCAAAATCTCATGTGTTTAAAAAGTGATTGAGGGGCCAGGGATTTACCTCAGCGGCACAAGCGCCTGCCTGGCAAGTGCAAGGTCATGAGTTTGATCCCTGGCACCAAAAAATAAAAATAAAAATAAAATAAAAGGTAATTGAATCAGAGGTTAGATATATTCATCAGTGGTTCCATCTATAGATGAATTAAGTAGCTTCTATAGATGAATTAAGTTCTGTTAGGAGTTGGGGCCTCATAAGAGGTGGATTGTGACCTAGAAACATGGATTATTATCCTTCCTTCCTCTTTTTTCTGACTGTCATGGTTAGAACATCTGTTTCTGCCATGCCCCTCTGCCATCCTGCTTTGGAGCTAGCTGACTGTGAACTGAAACTGTGAGCCAAAATAAACCTCTCCTCTTTTAAGTTGTGGGTGTTGGGCACTGTGTGCAGTGACAGGAAAGTGACTAATACAATGCTATATACAAATGAAATATGATGTTAAGCAAATCCAAGCCCACAGCGCAAACACCAATTACGAACAATAGGCCACTAAGCTGCACATCCCTCATTCAGCCTTACGTTTCTAGTGCAGCAAACAGCAGCAGTTCCATTTCACGGGTGTGTTGCTATGAAAACACAGAGGAGGACATGTTTAGTTCCTCCTTGGAGATGCCAGTAGGATTGAAGTTTACGGAAGGTTTCACATTTGGTTTAAGTTTTGAGTAAGGAGAAAAATGCTCACATGTGTGCAAGAAAAGAAAGACCTCTAGGTGAGGATGATGCATGAACAAAGACAGAAAACATTTCCATAGAAGCTCAGAAAGCACAAATTAAACTGTTATGGCTGGTACAGTGATTTCTGAAAGCAAATTTAAATAAGCTTTGAAAACTGTGTATAGTGGCATACACCTATACCAGCATTGTGAGAGCCTAAAGCAGGAAGATCACAATTTCAAACCAAGCCTCGACAACTTAGCAATTTAGTGAGACCATGTCCCAGTATGTGTATCTATCTATATCTATATCTATATCTATATCTATATCTATGTCTATGTCTATATCATCTATATCTGTATCTCCATATCCACATTTACAGAGAGAGAGAGAGAGAGAAATTAAAAAAAGCACTAGAGATATAGCTCAGTTGAAGACTGTAATCAGTCCCCAGTAGTGCAAAATAAAAGCAAAAACAAAGTCAGAACAAAAATTTTAAAAACAAAGCTGTTTAAAATAATGTAACTATATACCCACTTCATTTTGCAGAACTTGTATATCTTATTTCCTGATAGGTGCTGCTGGTCTTCAGTCAACTCTCAATGATGTATTTATTTAGATTATTTCACTCCTATTAATCTTCACTCATTTCCTTCCCATTAGCCGTTTTTCTCCTTTACAGTAACGGCTGTGTATAGGATGTGCTATGTACCCCCAAGTCCTCATACTTTTGATGGGGCTGAGTCTGATGCTTGTGATCAGTTTGTTGTCTAGCACCAGGATTAATGACATGACTGCTACACCCGCCCAGGGGTGGAGCTGAGATACAGTATAAGGGAAGGCGGGTCTTCCCCTTGCTTGCTTCCCGGCTTCCGCCCTCTCTCTCACCAGCGCGGATTGCGGCTTGCAGCTTGCAGCCGCCATGAACTGTAGCCCCGTCATCCCATGCTGCCTGGGAGCCCACTTTATGGACTGAAACTCCCGAGAAACTGTAAGAATAAACCTTTCCTTCCCTAACTTTGGGCATCAGGTATTTTGTCTCGGCAATGAGCAAAAAGTAACTAAGACAGGCTGTAATTCATAAAAGGTCCTGGCAGTCTCTGATGGAAATATATATCCATGTACAGGTGCTAGTGTGGTTTGGCAGCATGAGCACTAAACTCTAAGCAGGATATCTGGGTACTAGTCCTGGCATGTCTTTCAGGGGACTCTGTAAACCTCAGCACATTATTCAACCCATTTTTACCTCAACTTTTTAAATCTGTAAAACAAAATGATCTCTAAGATCCCTTCTACTAAAATGATCCTTCCAGATGGTCAACTGTGAACTAAATAGCAGTTTCATGTCCTGTCTGTATAAAAGACCTGTCTCAATGCTCAAAATAAAACAGAAATTAAAATATTTACACCCTAAGAAATGACTGTTAGGTAGAGATCCCTGGACAATGATGAAGCAAAAAGAAAAATCTCAAAATAGTGTGGATAAATTTTACTAAGAGCAATAATCTAACACCAAAATTTAGTCAAATCAGAATCAGAAATCTGTATAGTTGGCCAATGATATGATTTTTAAAAATTTGCAATGAAATATATGTAACACGAGATTTACCATTTTAACTATTTGTTATTTTTAGTGGTATTGGAGATTGAACCCAAGGCCTCATACTAAACTACATCCCCAATTCTTTTATATTATTTTATTCATTTTAAATTTTTTATTTTATTTTTTAGTGTGAGACGGGGTCTCACTAAGTTGTCCAGGCTTACCTCCAACTTGTCATCTTTCTGCCTCAGCTTCCCAAGTAGCTAGGACTATAGTCATGTGACACCACACTCGGCCAGGTTAACCATGTTCAAGTGGATAGTTCAGTGGTGTTACAGACTTTCACGATGTTGAGCAACCATCACTACAATCCATAAAGCTATACTTTTATGCTTTGGTTTCTTCTTAATTTCTTTAGAAAATAGTATTTTAAATAAATTTTCTTTTCTATAAGATGAATGAAAAGAAAAGTGACTTTTTTTATAGCTCTATGGCAATTGTTTTCAACTTATGGACATTTGCCCATCAGGGAGATATGGCAATGTCTGTAGACTATAGTCATTAAATAGGCTATGAGTGCTGCTAAAATTCTACAGTACACAGGGCACTTTTCACATCCCCAACAAAAGTTACATAGCCCAGAATGCCTCTAGTGTTGCTTCTGAGAACCCTTGCTCTTCCAGAGTCTGCCTAGAGCTTCTTGCTTCTTGCTTTCACCTATGGAGAGGCATGGTAGCAGAAGAGTGGGAAAGTTCTGAAACCAGAGGAAATTCAGCAAGGTTTTGGTAGATAAAGAGTAAAAATCTAATAAGGATTAACCAAGAATATTAACCTTTTTTTCCCAGTGACCCCTCACAGTGCTGCCCTCAAAATCTGGGCAATGGTCATTCCTCTTCCCCATTTCCTTGGCTGTGCTACAAGAATAATGGTTAAAAAAAAAGCAGGTCTAAGAGACAAAAGGCCCAAATGGAGAAAGATAGTGTAGTGTTTCATTATTTCTTTCTTTAGGATGAGTTTTTTCTGACTTATTCTTGTCATTATTTTCCTGTTATTGGTTCCCTTTTCCCCACCTCTGTTTAATTGCTTGCCTTGCCTGAAGGATTCATTCTGTTGGGGTACATGAAGTTGTAGTTCTTGTTATCTCTTTATAGAATGCTTTTCAGAACATTTTGGAGTGCTGGTTTGGTGGTCATGAATTTCTTCAGTGTTTTTTGTCATGGAAGTATCTTCTTTCTCCATCAATTTTTTTTGGTGGGGGGTACTAGGGATCAAACTCACAACCTCACACTTACCAGGCAAGTGCTTGAGCTGCTGAGCTAGATCAGCCCTCTCCATCAATTTTGAAAGATAGTTTTGTGGGGTGCACCAATCTGTAGAGGTTGTTTTCTTTTAGGGTTTTTAATACTTCACTCCAAGCTTTCCTTGACTTGAAGGTTTGTGTTGAGAAGCCTGCTGTGATTCTAAGGGTTTTCCTTTATAGGTGACTTGTTTCTTTTCTCTGACAGCTATTTATTTATTTATTTATTTGCAGACAGGGTCTCACTATGTTGTCCAGGCTGGCCTTGAACTCACTATGTAATCCAGGTTGGCCTTGAACGCAAAGCAATCCTCCTGCCTCAGCCTTCCAAGTACTGGGATTACAGGTATGTGCCACCACACCCAGCTCTAACAGCTTTTAATATTCTGTTCTTGTATTGATTTCTGTTATATTGACTATTACATGCCTTAGTACAGGTTTTTTCTGATCATGACTAACTGGAGGCCCATATGTCTCACTTATTTGTATCTCAAGTTCTTTTTCCATGTTTGGAAAGTTTTCTGCTATTACTTTTGTGAAGAGGTTTGTTATATCATTTGCCCTATATCCTGCTTTTTCATTGACTCTAATTAATCTTGTTATTTTTCTTTGCTTCATCAAACAGCTGTTATTGATTTTTCATTGTCGTTTGTTATTTTTAGGAACTCTTACTTTTCAAGATCACTAACCACAATTCTGTCCTGTATATCTGATATTCTGTCCTCACATTGGCTCATTCTTCTGTGTACACTTTCAATGGAACTGTTAATCTTCTGGATATCTGTTTGAGTCTGTCTCATGAATCTCATTTCTTTCCTTTGTTGGGTGTTCATGGTCCATCATTTTCCTAAGCTCCTTTATTTTATTTTGTCTGTATCTCCTCTAGCATCACTAAGCATGTCTCTCTTTATGGTCACCATCTCTAGTTACCTGAGAAATTATTTCTGATTTGCTTTTTTTCTAGAGCCTAATTTATTTGCTCTAGAATTACTTCCATTGTTACCACTTCAAAGAGTCCAGCTGGATAGCTTTCAACTTGTTCTACCTCACTGCCCCCTGGGTTTGCCTTTGGTGAACTGAAAGTCTAGGTTTGCATTGTATTTAACTGTCTTCTCATTTTCTGTTGTTTGTTTATTTTTTAGTTTAATTCCTGGGTTGATACTTGTAAATTGCCTATAGTGAGTAGTTTTATTGCTAGTATTTAGAACCCTTAGCTAATGACTACTTCTCAGAGGAGCCTTCCAGGAGTAGATGGTTTTGGGGTTTTGAGTTTGTTGCAAGAGCCTACCTCTTTGGCTGGGGATTTAGCTCAGTGGCTTAAGCACCTGCCCAGCATGCATGAGGTCATGAGTTTGAACACTGATACCAAAACAACAACAACAAAAACAAACAAACAAACAAACAAACAAACAAAAAGATCCCTCCTCTTTAATTTGTTGAGAATGACAAGGTAATGCCTTAGTTCCTGGGTCTTAGGCACTGAACTTTAGTATTTGTTGTTGTTATTGTTGTTGTTGTTTTATTTGTTTGTTTTGGTACTGGGAATCAAACTCAGGACCTTGTGCTTGCCAGGCAGGCACTGTGCCACTGAGCTATTTCCCTAGCCCGACTTCAGTATTTGTTATGACTCTTAGGCAATTTCAGCCTTGGTATACTAGGAAGAACAACTGATTAGAACAGTTGTCTCACCTTGGCTAAAGTAGTACAATCAGCATCAACAATAGCATCAAACAGCCTAGAAAATTACAAACTGTGGTAACTTTTGGGATGACTTCTTTCTTAGGGGCAATACACCCTCAAAATTTGGTTTCTGTTGTACCCCAATTGTGCCATCTCACCTTCAAGTTACTGGATATGCTAGAAGTATGTCTGGTCTTAACTGTGATTTCTTGGAGAACTTTTTCCAAGAGTAATACAGTATTAGGTTGGTTAGGCCCAGTTGAGTTCCAAAGAAAGATGAGAGACAGATACAGAGAGAGAGAGAGAGAGAGAGAGAGAGAGAGAGAGAGAGAGAGAGATTAATTCCTTTACAGTCTCCTTCTCATTCATTGCCTTCTGAGCAGAGTGTGCAGCTCAGTGGAAGAGAGTACTCCATAAAGGCCCCAGCACTGGAAAAAATCACCTGCTTGCATTTTCATGAACAGAACAGAAAGGGAAGAATTGCAGCTTGTGCTAGAAATTGCAGATAACTCCATAAGAGTGTCCCACTGGGAATCACCATCCTTTACGTGGATCATACAACAAAAGAGATTGAGAACTATTGGTTTATCAGAAGCTTTTAGCAATACCTTAAATGAAACACAACTACAAAGGTAAACCTGCTACCGTAGAAAATATACACTGCAACCAACTTTCAATAGTTTTTTTATGACCTGTTTTTAGAATTTATATCTCTACTCTTTCTTCAAAAAGATATTATTATTTAAAGCTGGGCATGCAGAGTTTCTTAGTTACTTGGTTTTCTTTTTTGAGACATGTTCTTGCTATTAAATTTAGGCTAGTCTTGATCTTACTATGTAGCACAGGCAAACCTCAAATTCACACAATTCTCTTGCCTCAGCCTTCCAAATCTTTCTCAAAAAAGAAAACCAAAATCAAACCAAAACAAAAATACCCGAAAAAGGCCATCCACTGTATGATAACTATTTACATATGCAGAATAAGTAAATCCCCCAAATTTCTTTGTAGAATAATGAAAATGATCTGGAAATAGAGGCAATGGTTGCACACCTCTGTAACCATTTATATATTTATCTCTAAACATACCAGAAAAACTCATTTAATTATGCATCTTTAAATGTCAACTTTATGGTATGTAAATTATATCCCAATAAAGCAGTTTTAAAAACTGTAGCCAGAAGCTGGGTCTGGTGGTGCACACCTATAATCCCAGGACTCGGGAGACTGCATTTGAGACCAGGCTAGCCTACAAAGTGAGTTCAAGGCCAGCCTGAACTACATAGTGAGACCTTGTCTCAAAAAGACAAAAAAAAAAAAAAAAATTGTAGCCAGGTATGGTAGCGCACGTCTATAATCCTGCACTCTGGGAGGTTGATTCAAAAGGATGGAAAGTTTGAGGTCGTACTGGTTAACCTATTGACTTCCCAGACCCTGTCTCAAAATAAAAAACAAAAAGCATTTTGGAGATGTAAGAAATTTTGGGGATGTAAGCCAGCGTGAACGCCCTGGATTCAATATCCAGTAGCACAAAAAACAAAAACAAACAAACAAACAAAAACCCAGATTTTTTTACTACAGAAAATTTCAGAGCCTTTATTAACTGCATGCAATTTGCACATATTCAAGAAGAAAGTAGAGATTGAAGTGCTTTCTGAAATCATTTGCTCACAGACTCAACTTCTCCTACTACTGGAGACCTGGCCAAGATCCCCAACTGCCTGGAGAAGAGGCACGGGGAAGGATGAATTAAAAACAGAAATACATTCAGTAATTCATGAAAGAGGGGCTAGGAGGTCATGCCTCAGGATGGGCAAAGACAAAGACCTCTTCAGATGACCCACTTTTATTTTTTCTAATGAGAAATGAAGCAGGTAGTGCGCTTTTCCTGGACCAGCATTGATGTAGTGCTGAAATGGGCAAGTTTAACATCATAAAAGGAAAAAGTTAAGGTCCTTTCCCATACCAGGATACTAGTGCTCTTCCTGTATTGTCCCAAAACTTATCCTTGAGTGGAACAGGAAAAGGAGGGAAGGCAGTGGAGAGGGGTCTCCTGCTCCAAGCATCCTGAGGACAGTTGGACAACTGTTTACTTATCCTGTAGAATCCAACTACCTAATATTTCCTTACAAGTGAAAAATAGTCTGGATAGATGACTGTTCTTCCAAAACAAGATGAAGCCTGGAGGAAGAGGAAAAGGAAGAGAAGGCAAAGTGAAGGAGAAAGGGACATGGGGAAGGATTACACTTTGTTAACTGATTACCAAAAGAAATCATTAGTATGTATTTTGTTATACATCTTTCACAGTTTAGCAGGAGGAAGTGAAAGGCATAAGAAAATGAGAAAATGTATTTCAATATGATGGGATAAATATCAAAACAACCACATCTCTATAGAACCCTTGCATAGATTCGAGGTTGTCAGATAAATATCTTCAAGGACTTAGTGAAGTAATATGCAATTATTCTCTGCAATTGGAAAAATTTCTGCAGGTATAGAAACAACTATAAGTTCTCTGGCAAAGAAACTTCTGATCAGATGCCCAGGGCTCCATTTTTCAGTGAATTGCCCCAGCACTGATCCTGTTGTCTGAATGAAAAACTGTTTCCCTGATGGTTTGACTACCTCATTTCTTACCTGAGTTGAAAGTCTCCCACCTAGCTATCTACAGATCTGGTCAGAAAAACATTTCTAAAGCATAAATCTGACTATATATATTGTACTCCTTTCCTAAGAGCTTTAATGACTTCCTGTTACTTACTCGCAGTTTAAAATCCTTCACATGTGCCTCCCCATGAGTTGGCTCTCGCTTTTCAACATCACCTCTCCTAGTCCCTACAATAGGAGTCCAAGTGGAATATACAAGTAGAATGCATGTGGGATGAAAATAGCTGACCTACTGACTGAGAATGAGAGAGACAAACTAGAAGAATCCAGAGCAAGCCAAGCCAAGCCAAAGCTCTGTGCAAGTGGAAATCAAGAGGAAGCAAGAAAACCAAGGAAGAAAGAAGGGAGACATAGAGAAAAAAAGGAGACAACAGTGTCAGAAAGAGTAGATGGTTCACGGAAATTTGCTCCTGATACATGGACTTCTGGCTCCTGTTTCAATCTTTATGTATCCTGATAATACACCCTCCTTTTCCTTGAGGTAATCTGAATAAATTTTCTTTAACCTTTAAAGTATTTTAAAGGTGTCTTTGCTTTATGCTGCTATAAGAATCTATTGAAAACACTTACTATCTCTCCATATTTAAATGAAGTATATCTTTCTAAGAATTAACCAGAAGTGGTTATGTAGCACTTACATTTATTGCATGGAAGTTGCCTAGATGGTATTGTTAAGCAAAAAAAGGAAAGTCACAAAACAGTACACATAGCATTTGTGGTATGAAAAAATATATTTGTGGTATGCATTAGAACATTTTTTTGGGGGGGGTACTGGGGATCAAACTCACAATGTTACACCTGCCAGGCAGGCGCTTACACAACTGAGCTAAATCCCTGGCCATTAGAACATTTTAACAATGTATGTGTGTATAGATGGAAAATTCTGAAAAGATCAATTCTAAAATGTTAGTAGAGCTGGGTGTGGTGGTGCACGCCTTTAATCCCAGCACTGGGGAGGCTGAGGTAGGTGGAGCATTGTGAGTTCGAGGCCCGTTTGGGCTACAACATGAACTCAAGGCTGGCCTGAACTACATAGTGCAACCCTGCCTCAAAAAAAACTAGGGCCAGGAGTTTGGCTCAGTGGCTTAAGCACCTGCCTGGTAGGTGTGAGGTTGTGAGTTCAATCCCTGGTGCCACCAAAAAAAAAAAAGAAAAAAAGTTAGAGATTATACCTGGATGATGGAATTGTGGGCAATCTCCAGTTTTTATTTTCCCATTCTGATTATCTGAGTTTTTTTTTGCCTGGAGTATTCATTACTTTAATAAGCATTAGAAACTATGGAATTATTTCCATCTCTAGAATAAAAATCCATACTTTCGGAATTTGCCTATGTGGTAGAGAGATCAAGGATAAATTAACTACTATCTTGGGGAAATAAGTCATTTTCATTTATCAAACAATGTACACCAGCCACAGTGCTAAATGATGAAAAGTAAATAGGATAAGGTCATTATCTTTAACAATCTCATAGCCTATAACAAGGTTATAAATATGTGACCATATGCAATAATATTATAAATAATATTAGCTTTACTACATATATAAATACTTTAATATCAGACATGTAAATTAGTGAAAAAGATGAAACTATTCCAGAAAAGACATTCAAATAGGATCTTAAAGTCTTAGAGAATGAATGAGAAATGCATACTAGGAAGAAGAACACAGACAGTACCAGGCATAGGGGCATGGAACAGCACAGTGTGTAAAAATGCAATATAATCACATATTATTTGATTTTCTTTAAAATACTAATAATTTAAATATGCATTTTAAATAATTCTGATAATACCCGCGTGCCAAAGAATATTGTGCACACCAACTGAAAGTTAATAAGGATCAATATTTCAGAGTCACTACATCCCACTGACATAAAATGTGATCTTTGGTGATCTCTGGCTTCTGTTGTCTTAGGATACAGCAAGCTGCTTCTCCAGGATACTGACCTATCAGAACACAGCACCGGAGTAGGAGCAGTGAAATGGGTTCCATCCATCATGTTTCTCTTGATATGCATTAAGGGATTGCACTGTGAAAGCAACACAAACAGTGTACAGAAACTCACAAATTTAGTGAAAAATCAGGCTGGTTAAAAAGTTTTCTGTTTCTTTTTAAAGCTCAGACAGTGGACAAATGAGGATCTCCTTTAAAGGTCATTGAATGACATGTAACTAGCGTTGCTTACAGCTGTCTTCTGCCTGAAAGTCTGTGTTGGAGGATTTACTGTGATGCCATGCTAATAACTACGGTAAGTATACCATTAGGGAACAAGGGAAAAAAAAGAAAATCAATAAGACCTGGAAAATTACAAGATAATAATTTGAAACCAGACCCAAATAAAAGCCCACTGCATTAAATGGGGCCATACTTAATTGGGTCACTCTACAAAACAGTGTAACAGAGAAAGTCACCATAAGATGATTAGATGAACTACAGTGCAGAGAAAAAAAAAATAGGACAGAAACCTTGGGTTTTCTGCCAATACCAGAAAAAATACATTACGGCAGACTGTGCAGAGGCATGACTGTCTTTTCATTGGTTGCCAAGAATTTAAGTCTAGTTTTTAAAAACTGTGAAAGAAATAGAAACAAAATGTTAAAGAATAAGAACCATTATGTTTTGAAAAGATAGATGAGAATGGGTGACTACCCAGTCAAAATATTTATTGAATCCCTACCACATGCCCATTAGGTTACTCAATACATATCTATGTAATAACACTGACTATTCTGCTACCTGCTAAGAGAGAAAGTAGAAGTGACAAAAATCTCTACCTTTTGGAGTTTACAACTAAAGAGGCTCAAATGCAAAAATGTGAAAGAGTAAAGTAACAACATAAGGCAAATGTATAACTATCATTTATCATTATTATCACAATGATGCTATTTGTAGACAATACAATATTAACAAGAGAAAGATGTGAGCTGAATTATATATAACTTGGAGGAAGGTCTCAGAGAGGGAGGGTTCTTAAACAAAGCTTACAAATGCATAGAATTTCAGCACTGGGGAAGCTAGGGCAGGAGGACTGCTGCAAGTTTGAGGCCAGCCTGGGCTACAAAGTGAGTTCAAAGCCAGGCTGAACTCAAGCAAGTGAGCAAGCGAGCAAGCAAGCAAACTTTGTCTCAAATCCTGTGTCTATCTTTCACTGGCAGAATAGAATAATTTTGAGCAAATCATGTTACTTCTCTGGATTTTAATCTTCATTTATAAAATGAAAGTTTTAGACTAGGTAATCTCTAAATTTCCTTCCTGGTTGAAAATTCCTTTAGTCAAGGATATAAGAAATAAAGGGGTGAAATGATTAAGAAAGCACTTTAAAAATATTTCAAATAAATCCAAAAAGTCTAGAAAGAAGTGAGCAGTCTCGGAGATGGGAAGAAAGTCTACTTGTGTGGGGTCAAAATATAGCCTCTATTAGTGGTGGCTGAACCTATGGCACATGTGTTATTTGTTTTCTTTTAAGACAAAAGATGTTAATGCATGAGTTGTTTTTTTCTCAACTAAAACCTCAGTATTCAGGTAGAATGGCAGTGTTGGCACTTTGCAATAAATAAGTGGGTTTGGGGTTGCAGTTTGGCACTTGTCTCTAAAAGGTTCGCCATCACTGGCCTACATCATACCATCTGGAAATGTGGTCCCTTGGAGAAACATCTATGAAAAGATCAACAGCAGGCAGACATGTCACAGAAAAATAAACTGCTAAGATAAAAATTGAAAGACCATCATGGAAGGACAATAAGACGGTGGTCACTTTCACGCTGTGGGTGAGAGGTGTCAAAACATGTTTTTAAGGAGGGAAACTGAACGGCTCCTAGTTTGGGCACTGGAACAGGAGGAAAAGATGGAAAGCATGATACTATCTGCTACACAGCAGGTACTTAATGAATGGATACTTAATTAATGATGCATGCTCCATAGTATAAAACCGTGAACAAAGCAGGCTTATAATTATTATGTCATGAGGTAAATTTTTTTAAATGTCATTTAAAGCTGTTACTTCAAAATAACTTTTTCCATTGTTTTTTTCAGTAAACTATTACATTAACACTAAAATTATAATTTTGTAGATATGTGATAAATTCGTATCATTGTTATTAAGAATGAATATGTTTATTAATAAGTGGTAAAAAAAGAAAGTTGGGGAGACAGTCCAAAATGAGGGGAATAGCCAAACAAAATAATACAGCCTATAAAACAGGATACTTCAGAACTAGGGTATAAGAAAAAACACGAATGTAAAGATTGGTAGAGGTTGGGTTAAAGGCCTATCAAAAAATGTAGTTTTGTTGAGTCTGGTGGCACACGCCTGTAATCCCAACACTCGGGAGGCTAAGGCAGGAGAATCATGAGTTTGAGGCCAGCCTGGGTTTCATAGAGAGTTCAAAGCCAGCCTGGACTACATGGTGAGACCCTGTCTCTACATACATACACATCAAATGTGTGCTTAAAATCCAGAGATTACCTATCTTTCAGCTCTAAAAACATTTTTGTCAAACTGTATGGATACCAACATGCTAGTAATTATTTTTAGTATCTGCTGACTAAAAAATATATATAATAAAAACAGTTATGATGGACTCATTAGTAATTTCAAATAAATTTTTACTTTGTTCATCACAAGTCTCAGACATTTTAAAAAGGAGTGGGATTTTGTAGACATTGTGTATTCAGTATGCAGACAAGGTAGTGAACATGCACAGCTCCCACTGCACTGACAACCACTGCTGCAGTAACAGCAGTAAAAACTTCCTGAATACTTGCTAAGTGCCTGTTCTAAAGCCCTGGACATGTATTAACTCATCAAAGTCACGCAACAAACTTGTGAGACTAGGTTTCATTATTCTCCCCATTTGTAGAAGAGATACTTGTTTTCCTTTACTAGGAGATTATAATTTTCAACTGGGGACATGATTGTCTGTTCTAAGCCTGTATCTCTTTGCCTTCTTGATGTGTGACTAACTCTAGATCATTGAGAAGTGAATGGAAACATATACTTGGAGAAATATTAAAAGCTGGAGGAGGGGTGCTGTTTCCTTTTTTTTTTTTTTTTTTGGTACTGGGATCAAACTTACAACCTCACACTTGCCAGGCAGGCACTTACACCACTGAGCTAACTCCCCTGCCCTCCTTCCTGCTTCCTAGATTAAGAATGTCATGGCCAGAGGTAAAGATGAGAGATGCACTACAGGGATGACAGAGCAGTGAACTGGGAGGCTGCTGTGCCAGTCCTGGTGAGTGTGCTTCTGCTTACTGATTGATTGATGCTAGGCATGGAACCCAGGGCTTAACCCACACAAAGTATGTGCCCTACCGTTGTGCTAGAGCCCACCCTTGCCTTTGGATTCATGTGAGGCAGAAGAAAATTTTATCCTGTTTAATTTACTTTTTATTTATGTTTCCCCATCTGATGGGGATCAAATTAATTCTATATGGCAATTTGAAAATGATAAAACAGGTATACTAAGGTTAAGTAGCTTGTCCAATGTTACAAAATTATTAAGAGACAGAGATGACTTTGAGCTCACACATTTTTATCCTAGAGTTCACATTACTCCTAACATATATTGCCTCTTGCTATCCAAATGTAGGAAAGTGACATAACAAGCATATGTTGTGCTGCTAAGTATTGGATATAGGCTAGCTCATGAAGACTGAGGAAACTCTGAAGATGGCTGACTGCTGGGAGCTGTGTGCAGGCAGATTGCCCAGCAGCAGGAGGAAGAAACCCTTCTTTCCTTAAGGAGGATCTGGGTGATACACCATAGCATCCACTATTCCTGCTTGACATTATCATTCCTTTCTGTGTCTATGACTGAATTATCTATTGGTCATGTCTTGTTTTCTCATTTGACCCTGATTTAATTTTTTTAAATCCAGCAGTCCAGGAATGTTACTAATTGTTTGGCTTTAGCACACTGTATTTGCTATTTCCCCCTATTCAAAACCATTTTAATATGAAGACACAGAGGCCTGGGCCCTCCAAAGCAACTTTGAAACATCATCCTGGCTTCAGAGTTCTACCTGAAGCTGGCTGAATCTTTCACTGAGAGCACACAATAGCACTTTTTCCACTTCCCATCTTGCTTTTTTTTCCCCTTTCCTTCTCCAGGCAAGGATCCCAAGGATCCCCAAAACTTTCTATTATGAATCTTCACTTCAGGGTGTTTCCTGGGAAACTCAACCTCTGATATAGTACAATGGCTTTACCTACTTGACAATTCCTAATTGGATCGGAGGTAATTAATGAAACTCAAGTATTCTTTCTGTTTCTTGGTTACAGCTTGTCCACTGCCCACATAAGAGTGCCCTGTGCTGAGTCAATCATATCTTACCTTTCTGGCCAAAATGAAGAGTACAAGTAGTGGGCACATGATCAGGGCTGGACAGTCAGAATCCTTCTGTTGCCATTTTCATAGCAAGAGATAGAAGATAAACTTCTGTTGCTGCAGCTCCCCCACCCCTTCTCTTCTATAGTACAGAGGAGTGAACCTAGGGTCTTCACACTGAGCTAGATCCTCGGCCTTTAAAAAAAAGTATTATTTTGAGGCAGGGTCTAAGTTGCTTAGTTGCCCAGACTGGGCTTAAACTTGCAATCCTCCTACCTCAGAGTGTGGGATTACAGATGTGTGCCACCAGGCCTGGCTCCCTTGCTTTTTAGATCATGGAAATGTCAATTATGCTGGGGCCATATTAGCTTTCTACAAGAAAAATGATCATCTGTATATGTACTGCTGAAGTGAGCACAGAAAAATGACCATCTGAAATCGGAGATAATAAAGCCAAGCAAAGGTGAGAAACCAAGTCCTTGAATCATGAAATTCCCTATAGATGCCCTACTTCCTGCTAGTCTTCCAGGAGCACTGTGAGCTATCCTATTATTGTTTTCTTAAACTAGCGTAGGTTTAGTCTTTTCATTTACAATGGAAAAATCTTGTTTAACATATCTGTGTATCTCATGTTACCATAAATTACCACTTTCTCTGACCTATTCCTAGTTTTTCTTTTCCAGGATCCCACCCTGAATACCATACTCTTGGGTCCTTAGGCTCCTTTTGGTTGTGGCAGTGATAGTTTTGCAGATTTTCCTTGTTTTTGAAGACTTTAATTTTTTTTTTTTAACAGTGTTGAGGATCTAGCCCAGACTTCCAGAAACTAGGGAAGCATTCTATCTGAGATATACCCTTTGCCCACTTTGACAGTTTTGAGGAGTACTGGCTAGGAAGTGTACTTTGTAGAATGTCCTGTAACTTGTATTTGTCTGTTTTAGTCTCATGGTCAAGATTTAAGAGTTTTTGAGAGGAATACCACAGAGCACTACCATCATCACATTATATCAAGTATACATGTTGTCAACATGATTTATCACTGTTAATGTTAATCTTGATCTTTTGGCATACAGAACCGACTTTTACATTAACATGTTCAATGTCTAATCCACAGATATCTATAGGAAAGCATTTATATACTGTCACGGTGATATCTGGATTGGCTTCATTAATAAGTGAAATAGGCTGATGAAGTAACCATCAAAATAGAATAAAAAACCCTTAGGAACTAGTGGGAAGAGGATTAGCTTTCAAACTTTGGCCCTGCAATTTACTAGATGTATGACTTTAGACAAGTTACTTCTACATCTGTAAAATGGAATAATAGTACTAAATAATACTTTGAAGCATCTGTTGAGAAAATGTATGTTTTGTATGTATTACACAAGATGTGTGATATTACACATTAGACGTGTGAGAATCTTGTATGGAAAAGAAGACATTCTTGCAAAGTGTAATGTCTTGAGCAGTTTAAATCACTCTGGCTGACAGAGCAAGGCTAATGAATTGAGAGAGGGGGGAGGATCCCTTTTTTTGTTTTGTTTTGTTATCAGGAATCCAAGTCAGGGCCTCAAGTTTGCCAGGCAGGTGCTGTGCCACTGAGCTATTTCCCCGGCCTAAGTTCCTATTTTTTGCCTTGCTTTCTTTTGCCAAAATCTGCTTGTTGAGAGTAGAGACTTCTTATGTCTTATAAACTAGAGCAAAGGGTTCAACTTTGATATGTACTAGATATTAATAATTTTGGTGTTGTTTCTTTACCTGCACAGTATCTATGTGAGATAAATCATTTCTCTTTGAAGTTGCAATAATTTTTTCAGGTTGTATGACAGGTAACTTTATTTTTCAAATGAATCAGAAATATAATTATTGAAAGATACAAAATCCTTCCTAAAAAGCTTACCATTTGATTTGAGTGAAAATGTCAAAGGTTTTGAGTTTTTTTTTTTTTTTTAATGGTTCCCGGGATTGAACTCATAACCTCGCCCCTACCAGGCAGGTGCTTATGCCACCAAGCTAAATCCCCGGCCCTATTTTTTGAGCCAGGGTCTCCCTACGCAGTTCAGGCTGACCTTGAACTCACTTTGTAGCCCAGGCTGGTCTTGAACTCACAACGATCCCCCTGCTTCAGCCTCCCGAGTGCTGGGATTAAAGGCGTGCGCCACCACACCCAGTTTGGGTTCTTCAGTTTTTATGGTTATCTAAATTCTAGACCCGTAAGTTTGAAAGAAAAAAAAAAGCGACTCCATCCTCTGCTTAAACAGGTTAGAGCCAGTACCTTTTAAATTCACTTAGAAAGGAAATATGGAAAGAAAACAGAAGCCAGTCTTTCTCTGCATCACTGAAATTAACACTGCACATAAGCAACGGTTAGCCTGATACTATGCAGAGTAATGGTGTTAAAAGTCCAGTGATATGGATTAAAGCCTAAGTCTACTTCAGATAAGACATCGGATTTTGAGGAAGTTTTTAAACGTCTTGGATTTCTCATCTGTAAAACGTATTGTTGAGAGGATGATTAAAACAACTCATAAGAACTATTATTTCTAACCCAGAATGTGTTTTCAGTCAATAAGGGTGCACTGGTGACCAGTCAGTGAGGGTAGCTTCTAGTCCTTCCGTTGGGAATCCCAGTAAAGGCAAAAGCAGCAGTGCTTTAAAAACAGGTTTTCATCACATTCTCAGTCTTTAGGTTCAGGACAGCAGTAACCATGGAAACCAGGGGCGATCATTCATTTCTAAATTTTAGGTTCTTCTGCTTTTTCCGATGTTCGGGGCATCGCTTATTTTATGGCCCTTTTACTGTTGTTTTCTTTCCACATCGTTAACAACAACAACAAAAATCTACTGAAGCGATTACAAAACATTTTTATCAACCTCTTTTTGGTTGACGATCACCTATTGTTTTCCCTACTTCGCGATCGCAGCCCCAGAAGCCCTCAGACTTCTAGGAATTCTCTAGACCGTGGCTCAAAGGAACCAAGCAGGTAACAGCCGGAAGATCTCCCACTCAGACAGGAAACGCATCGCATACCACTGAACTGAACACTGCGCACTACCCACCAGCTCCAACCCTTGTGAGCTGACTCGGGTATAGACGCGAGGAAATCCACTATCGCGAGAAGAGGGGCTGCGGCGGAAACCGGTGAGCGGCCCCTCGGCGACCCATCCCAATGGTGGGCGGGACCAGGGAGAATCCATCCTCTTCCGGCTCCTCTCCCCGCCCCCGAACCCTGAGAGGCTGGGCCGAGGGGCGACCGCGGTCTTCTCCAGGCCTTCGGTGGTGGTGTAGGTTCAGTTCCGAGCCTTCGGAGGGCGCTGCGGCCGGGTCTGGGGGGGGCGGGGAGGGACCCGGGCTAGCGGCCCCGCCCCCTTCTACCCCCCACTCCGCTGGCGCGGGTTAGCCCGCCTCCTGTGCCGGCCCTGGGGCCGCGTCCCCGCGCACCTCGCACCTCTGCAGCCAGGGCCAGAGCTCTTGCCCGCAGGTGTCGTCGGCGGGGCCCCACGGCGCAGTCCGGCTCGGCCTCATGGTGGGCTTCGGAGCCAACCGGCGAGGCGGCCGCCTACCCTCCTTCGTGCTGGTGGTGCTCCTCGTGGTGATCGTCGTCCTCGCCTTCAACTACTGGAGCATCTCTTCCCGCCACGTCCTGCTCCAGGAGGAGGTGGCCGAGCTGCAGGCCCAGGTCCAGCGCACTGAGGTGGCCCGCGGGCGTCTGGAGAAGCGCAACTCAGATCTCCTGCTTCTGGTGGACACGCACAAGAAACAGATCGACCAGAAGGAGGCCGACTACGACCGCCTTAGTAGCCGGCTGCAGGCTAGGGAGGGCCTGGGAAAGAGGTGCGAGGATGACAAGGTAAGGGCGGCCCCTCCCCCAGCCCCCAGGGTGCTTCTTTCAGCTCTGGGGTTCGGTTTCAGCGGCTGCCTCCTGTGATCTTCCAGGATTGCTGACCTGGAAGCTCCCCTTACTCCCAACAAACCTGTTTCTGCCAGACTTTTCTCGGTTTATCTGTGCCACATTCCCTAGTCCCTTCCTGATGCTGGCAAGTTCCTGTTCTCCAGAGTGGCCTGTGTGTGGATGCTGCTGAGCTGGCAGTGCTAATCTGACCTATGTAGCCGCCTTAGATTCACAGACGCGAATCTGGTGACCGCCAGTTTTGGTGTGGGTATTATCTCAGTTTTATTCTGTGCTCATGAATCAATATTAATTTCTTTACTTAAAAAAATCATTCCAACTCCTCTTTTGGTAATCAACAGATTATGTTAAGCGACATAGCTTCTTAAATCTATTATCCGACAAATCGGATATTACTGCCTTTTTGTGATTAAAATATTATGATAACTGGATCCAGGAGCTATACATTTGCTACACTTGCAGCTTGGACCTAGTTAATCCATAATTGTCTACTCAATTTGAATTGTTAATGAAATTAGCCAAAATGGTAGAATCTAAAAATAAGTTCTAAGCAACAGAGTCTCACGTCTGTGTCCTCATTGTTCTTAAAAGAAAAGAAAATGAAATTGTGTATGGTTAAGTAGCTCTTAGGGTTGGTTTTTATATAGATAGAAAATATAAAGTGTTCAGTTATTAAGTTTAAAACTAAACTGTACCCATATCTGCTACTTAACAGTCCTGTGTTCTCCAGCATGTTAGTAACTATAGTAATAGTTTGTGACATGCAACTTCTGTTGGGGTAGCAGAGTTGTAAAAATTTCTAGGCGAGATAATACATTGCTTTCTTTTTGAATTTTTTAGTAATCTTCACTTTTTGGCCTAAGTTTCCAAGTTTTTGTTTTGTGTATCAAAGTCAGTTATAGTAAATCATTATAAATTAAAATCATGAACTTCCAGAGTTCCTATTGTCATTAGCTTTTACCTTGCACCTTAATTTCATAAAGATTGAGCTCTTCAAGCAAATGCTTCTCTATAACCTCTTCATAGCACAGACATCCTCAGGCAAGGAATCAGCAAATTTGTACACTTTCTGCACAATGAGCTACACAAACTGAAAAACATTCAGATAGAGTAGGCAGAAATCCATGAGATTTTGGAGTATTAATATGACATCTTTAGCCAGGTGTGGTGGCACATGCCTGTAATCCCAGCACCAGAGAAGCTAAGGTGAGAGGATCTTTGAGAGTTCAAGACCAGCTTGAACTGCATAGCGAGACCCTGTCTCAAAAAAATAAATAAAATAAAATAAAATAAAATTAGGTCTTTAGACTTCGAATGGCTGGTTAAACATTCTCTATAGATTTCTCCAGTCTCAAGAAAACAAGTCTTTTCTAGTATGTATTCTGGATTCTATTTTTTCCATCCATTAGGCTGTGATTAGTCTCAGCGGATTTTCACATTTTTATCTTCAATCAGGTGTGGGTGTCTTGTTCTAAATTTTTAAAGATTTCTCTGTATATTCTCATCCATCAACCAAGCTTTTCTTTTTAAACTTTCATTGCTAAAATCAAGTTAGTGGGTATCTCTTAATCCTCCATCTGCTTCATTTTTCATCCCCATCTTAGTCTTTTAAAATGCTGTCTTCCATCTTTCTTTCCTCCCCTTTTCTAAAACTACTTCGTAAGATCACAATTGTCAGTTGTCCATTTCAAATTCAAAGAACATTTTGATCTTCAGTTTATTTAGTCTGTAATTTGGTCCTGTTTATTGTCTGTAGCTTGTTGGGAACTATCTCCTCCCTTGCTTCTGTAATATTGGACTCTTGTAGAGTCTCTTTGCATCTTCTTCACTGTATTCTTTGCTTGATATTTTTCTGTCCTCTAACCACTCAATTGTTGGGGCTTTTTCCTTAGAACTGTATTTCTCAAACATTGTTAAACAAAATACTGTTCTTGGAGTTGTTTATGGGTAATCTGGAGAAAAAAGTCAAACTTTTTTGAAGGGAAATGTTAAGTAGTGTATCTACCTCTTAGAGGTATGTACGTCTGTAGCAGTGCTGGGGAGTGAACCAAGGGTCTTCACACCAAGCTATATCCCTAGCTCTTTTTAATTTTATTTTTTTGCTTTAAGGACAGGGTCTGATGAATTTGCCAAATTTGGGATCCTTCTGCCTCGATCTTCCAGAGTGCTGGAATTATAGTCATGCACCACCAAACCTGGCTCTCATTATAGTTCTCTATCATGTAAAGGCTCTGATAAATCCAATAATAATGAAGTCTGTTTAACTTTGTTTAATCCAGTCTCATATTTAATCATAGATGACTACTTTCATTGTCTGCCTGTTACCATGCTACAGAAGAATGTAGCAAAGCACTGTAGTTTGGGAACTGTTGCCCTAACAATCTTAACTGTGTCTCTTACTTGTATGCCAGTTCAATATTTTGACCTAGTTGTAACATCTTTGTTGGAATGCTTGTGAATATTCTTAGGGTTAATTAGGAGACCCCAAGGTGCTTAATAAATAGGTTAGTTTTTGTCTGTACTTTTTCTTTTCATAAATTTTTTAAAGAACAGTTTCAGAGCTAGAAAATTATTATGATCATAGTATTGAGAATTTTTGTATGCTCCATACCCAGTTTTCCTTATTGATAGCATTTTAGAGCATCTGTCACCACTATTAAGCCTGTATTGGTATACTATTACTGAGGACCATTATTTATGCATATTTCTTCATGTCCTTTTTCTGTTCTAGAGTTTTATCTAGGATACCGTATTACATTTAGTCTTCATGACTCCTTAAGCTACTTTTGTTTGTGATGCTTTTTCAGATTTTCTTTGTTTTTGATAACTTTGACAGTTTTGAAGATTACTGATTAGGTGTTTTGTAGAATGATCTTCAGTTGGAATTTGTCTGATTAATTCTCCCTCTCATGGTAGTGGGGGAATTGAACCTAGGGAGTGCATATCTACATACCCAGCCCTCTTTATTTTTTAATTTTGAGACAGAGTCTCACTGAGTTGCTTAGGCTGGCCTTGGGCTTGCCATCCTCCTGCCTCAGCCTCCCAAGTAGATGAAATTACAGGGATGCACCACCACATCTGCTTGTCTGACTTTTTTATTGGGATTAAACTGGTGTTAAGGTTTTTGGAAGAAAGCCTGCAGAGGTAAAGTACCAATCTTACCACATGTGAAGGGTGCGTCTTTCAAAATGCTTATCTCTTTTGATGTTAACCTTGATCGCTTGACTTGAGGTAGTACTTGTCAGCATTCTCCATAGTAAAGTTTTTCTTTTTTTCTCCCTTCAATACTGTATGCTTTGGAAGAAAGTCATTATTTGCCGCTACAGTCAGTGAATGAGGTGTATTAGGTTATGTTCTTTAAAGGGCAACATATCTACATAAACTAGTTGAACTTCTCCATAGGAATTTTGTCTCTTTTCCCTCACTTACTAATTTTTCCTGTCATCTATTTCTGAAACTAAGTTAAATTTCTGGATTTTTTTTTTTTTTTTTTTTTTTTTTTTTTTTTTTTTTTTTTTTTTTTTTTTTTTTTTTTTTTTTTTTTTTTTTTTTTTTTTTTTTTTTTTTTTTTACTTTGGACTATAATTCAGTGCTGTTTTATTTTGTTCAAAGTAAAGTTTTTCTTTTTTTCTCCCTTCAGTGCTGTATGCTTTGAAAGAAAGTCATTATTTGCTGCTACAGTCAGTGAATGAGGTATATTAAGTTATGTTCTGTAAAGGGCAACATAGCTACATAAACTAGTTGAACTTCTCCATAGGAATTTTGTCTCTTTTCCCTCACTTACTAATTTTTCCTGTCATTTATTTCTGAAACTAATGTCCATTTCTGGATATATATATTTTTTACTTTGGACTATAACTCAGTGCTATTTTATTTTGTTCAAATTGTTCTGGCTCTGGCCATTGGGAAATTCCTTCTGTTGACTCTTCTCTCCCTTTTTTACTTTTATAGGCCAAAAAGTACAGAGAATTTTCCCATACCCCACACCTAATTTTACTGTGATATACCCATTCCATTTTGGCACTGCAAGATGCTGCAGGCTCATCTTTTATATTTTTTTGCTTCAGTGCTAGAGTCATATGTTCCTCCAAGCAGCTATAATTCTTTTTATTAGAGAAAGGAATTAGAAGCCAAGGTTTAGATGCTAAGATATGCCCATTGATGCTGTCTGGGCAACTTGGAAATCTTGAAATTCCTGCTCCACAGAAATCAGAAAAGTGGTATTTGTGCTTTCTAATTTATTATGCCATCCTGCTTTTATCAATCTGTTACCTAGATTATTAAATACAGAATAGGAAACTTGAAATTTTTCCCATCAGAGGCCAGAAAAGCGAGAAACAAACTATTTCTGTAGACTCCCCCAAATTTACCTTATTATTTGCCTTTCCTGTGAAGGATTTCAGCCTAGAGAAGTATATTAGTTCACTAAAGCTGTCATAACAAAATACCACAGACTACGTGGCTTAAACTTTGTTTTCTCCCAAGTCTGGGTGCTGGCAAGGTTGGTTTCTTCAGAGGCCTCACTCCTTGGCTTGCTTTCTTGCTGTGTTACCCTCACATGGTGCTCCTGCCCTGTGTTTTTGCATCCCTGGTGACTCTTCACTTTATTAGATCAGAGTCATATTGATTTAGGGTCCCTGATGTTTTAACTTAATCACTTCTTTAAAGATCTTATCTCCAAATGAGATTATGTTTTTATTGCCAAGAGTTGGGACCTCAGTTTATGAATTGTGCAGAATACAATTCAGCCTGTAACTAGTGAGGGAATCTCTCTCTGCTTGTTCCCACTCGTCCTCCCATCCCCGTAACATCCTCCTTGCCTTTCTCTCTGCACACCCCATTTGCTGTGTATACACACATAGACTTTCCTAGATATAGTGCATTTCTCTTATTCTACCTTGGATTCTTTTTTTTTTTTTTTTTGGTGACAGGGTCTCTCTATGTAGTTCAGACTGACCTTGAACTCACTATGTAGCCTATGCTGGCCTCTAAATCATAACAATCCTCCTACCTCAGCCTCCCTGGGATTGCAGGTGTGCATCACCATGCCCGGCTCTACGTTGGATTCTTGCTGTGTGGTTCACATGGGCTAAATCAAGAGCTGTTAGACTGTAGAACAAGCTATCTTCTGGGCTGGAGGTATAGCACAGTGACAGAGTGTTTGCCTAATGTGCTCAAAGTCCAGGCTTGGTTTTCCAAATTATTTGTCGTATTACAAACATACACATATAAAATGCACTTCTGCAGTTAAAAGCTGAACAGTAAATGACTTCTTTTCCCTTTAACTACCATAATCTTCCTTGAATTTATACCTTTATTTGAACACTGAAAATGTCATATACCAAAAAGGAGAATGAGAAACATAGTACATTTTTTCCAAGAAATATCTTCATCAAATATGCATACAAACCAAATATGTATCTGTAAAACCCTAGAGCATAGTAGATGTTCACTGCAAGTTTGAATCTTGACTCTGCTATTTAATATATGTATAATTTTGTTCTCCATGCCTCAGTTACCTTGTCTGTCAAATAAACCTTTCTCATTCCTGTGAAGTTTAAGTACATTCATTAAGATTCTTTAAAATGACTACTATGACTTCTACCTACTAAAAACTCCCAAAAGATACAGTAAGTGCTATGTTTACTGTTATTCTGCAGCTAATTCCTCATTTCTTTCCTGCCTTCTTCCAGAGATCCAGGTCTCTCTACGGCACCTGCATCACCCTTTGCTCTCCTGGATGTGTTTTTATTTCTTCATTTCCTGGTCATTTTCAGTTAGGCTTAGTTGATGCCTATCATAGTTGTTATAGCTGACTCCCAGGAGCCTACCTGTTCCTCAGCCTTCTACAGTTCTTCTAATATACTTCACATGATAATTCATACCTGTGCCTCTGCCATGCCAGCCATAATCTGACCAAGTTTTGGCTGTAATTTAATTACTATTTTGAATTATTCATAAACCATACAAAACTGATATTCCGAACTCTCTTTTCTGCCTTCTTGGCTCCTATAAATGATCATGCAACCATTAATAAGACTGAGGTTATATATTGTAGTGTTATCTTTTGATTCCTTCAGCATGTCATATTGAGTGATTGCCTCAGTTTCTATTTGTTTCAGATAGTTCCTCCCTTAGCCCTCAGGGCATCATGCCAATTTTGTCAGAAAGGCACATTATTGTGGGTGTATAATACGCACATTTATTCTTTAGAATATTTCTACTGATGCGTTAGTAATTTTAATTTTATGAGTTTTATTATATTGAACAATGAATACTTAACAGGAAAAAAATTTTTTAAATGAAGTATTGAATTTTTAATATTTATTGTTTATAAAACAACAAAATTTTCAACATTGACTGCTTTTTGGTGTACAAAGTCTAAGAAGGACAATGGAAATAGATTCCTATATAAACTATGATGAAGATAGCAATAGAATTGTACAAAAAAAATCTTTATTTCAATTATCACATCTAAGGCAGTCTGCACACATGACAACAGCATGTTCCAGACACACGTATCACACTGACAGCACATGTATTTTGCTTTTCTGGCTTTTTTGTAGGACATACTTGACATATCACTGGTCTTACTGTTTTATCAAAAGATTCTTATCAAATTATACAATATGTAGTTAACAGGAATACAAAATATCAATAAACACAGTATTAAATCCTTAATATATATTGTACATTTATAATAAACATCAGCATTTTCACATCAGGTATGTACTTGCTTACAAAATGTAAAAGACAGAATCAGAAATAAAAGCCAGGCATGATGGCACATACCTGTGATCCCAGCACTTGGGAGGCTGAGACAAGAGGATCACTGCAAGTTTGAGGCCAGCCTGGGGTACATAGTAAGTTTAAGGCCAGCCTAAACTACAGTGAGTCCCTGTCACAAAAAAATCAAATCAAATCAAATGCTGTAAGCCGGGAGTGGTGGCGAACACCTTTAATCCCAGCACTTGGGAGGCTGAGGTAGGAGGAGCGATGTGAGTTCAAGGCCAGCTTGGGCTACAACGTGAGCACAAGGCCGGTCTGAGCTACATAGTGCGACCCTGCCTCAAAAAACCAGGCCTGGGAGTTTGGCTCCGTGGCTTAAGCGCCTGTCTGGCAGGTGCAAGGCTGCGAGTTTAATCCCCGGTGCTGAAAAAAAAAAAATCAAATGCTGTATAAACTACAATGAAAATACTGATAGAACTCTACAACAAAAATAATCTGTGCTTTTAATGCCTGTCACACCCAAGACATTCTTTACACATGACAACTGCATGCTCCATGCACACATCTTACTTACACTGACAGCACATGTGCTTAGCTTTCTTTTTCTTTGTAGCAGGCCATTCTCATCACCTCTCTTGTCTTCCTGTTTTGTCAGGAGTTTCCTACTATATGGTACAATGTGCATTTAGCAAGAAAATGAGATAATCAATAAAATAGAAGATCAAATATGTAATGAGTGCTTAAAATAGACATGAACGTTTTCACATTAGCTGTGTATTTTCTTACAAAACCTAAAAGATAGTGTCAAAAATAGAAGCCTATGTGAACTACAATGTAAATACAAACAAAAGTTCACTACAGAAATAATCTTTGCTTCAACTGTCACACCTACAGCAGTCTTCACACATGACTGCATGTTCCATACACCAAGTATCACTTACACTGATAGCACATATGTTTTGTTTTCCTGTCCTTTCCTATAGGGCACAGTTGACACCTTTTCGGTTTTCCTAGTGTCATTGTAGGTCTTTATGATGCTGCACTGCCTGTCAGGTTACCAGTGTGCTCCTTTTTTTTTTTTTTTTTTTTTTTTTTTTTTTTTTTTTTTTTTTTTTTTTTTTTTTTTTTTTTTTTTTTTTTTTTTTTTTTTTTTTTTTTGCTTAGTAGCCTTGGCAGAAACATTTTTTTTCTTCTGCTGTAAATGATATCTTAAGAGCTCCAGCCCTAAACCTCTCAAACTTTCTCTGTGATACTTTACACTTGTTATTTTCTTTGTAAACTGTCAAATTATTTATGTCACACGTTTAAGATCGAGTAAAGCACAACCTTGGCCAATGTTTTGTGTTTCAAGTTGCTGCATAACTAATCAACATCTCCACCTTTGGTTTTGTTGTAGAGAGTTTCCATCTCAGGCTTCCATTTTCTCGAGGTTCCCCTATCAATATTTCCATCATGGTGCAGTGTTGACATCAGCAGTACCAGCTTGTTTTTCTTTGTCATATATGAGACCAACATAAATCTTTTTGAGATCCAAGGATCATACTATACAATTCTTTGTTTTGAAATTGCAACATTTCATTTGGATTTTCTGCTTTGTTCCTGCATACAGTTCCTGGACTGGTCCACTTGTGCTCTGTTAGCAAATGTAACGAGAATTGGAGACTAGTAAACCAATTGTCAAATGTCACATTCCGATTAGTTTGGGAGATGGGAGCAACAAGTCTGTTTGCAACATCATTTGGTTTATTACTATACAAATAAGGAGGTGATGGTTGAATTCCAGGATAAATTTCTGAATTGAAAGCTAAGTCTTTGCACCTACAAGAGCATAATTTTTGTACCATAGTTTGAAGATGTTTTGGGGATATACTGCCTGAAGTTACAGGGACCATAAAATGCTGCAAGATGTTCATCAGTAGTCATGTATTCAAATGGTGTGTAAATTGCTTGACAATTACCCATAGATCTCTCCAAAAGTGAGTGATAGCAGCCAGATTATCAGTTCTTTTTCTTTCTTAGTAGGTGGTTTCATCATGAGACCCTTTAAGTAAACCAAATGTGCTCAATGTCATTGTTACTCTACAGACCTCAAGCCCACACCCATTGCTTTCCCATAAGTCTTTTACATTCCTATGATGACCATGAGAAAATCCTACTGAGTACAGCATGCCTGTGAATGCTTTCAGTTTAGCTAGTGAGGTGTCATAATAAATACATTTTTTAGTATTGGTACATGTTAGGGGTTTTTTTGCACAGTAGAGAAGCAAAAAGTTAAAAAAGAAGAACGTGTTTATTGAGAGGATGTGGGAAGGGGTACACAACCCGTGATGGCCGGGCTATCTCCTTCAACCAGATACAGGGTGGGGCGGGGTGTGTATGTGACCTCTGATCAGAAGTGGTGCATGGAGTGGACATTGAGGACGTGTGAGGAACTGTTTGGAAGTTGCAGTTTGGGCCAAAGGAGAAGAAGGAGGAAGTGGCCGGCAGGGTAAGTGTTCTTGCTTTGGCCTTCTGCCATGTTAGACCATAATTGTACAATAATTTATACTAGGGTAAAACTCTCTCAGTACATATAGCATGTTTTACTTGTATTTCAGCATTTGTGTATTTCAGAGTATCTTGTAGCATTTTGTGTATTACAAGCAGTTTCCAGCACTGAATGGCAGTGCTGGAATTCCATCAAATAGATTTCACCTGTGCCAAAATCCTTACTGTATTTTCAGAACTAATTCTAATTTTGGGTCATTCCATTTGGTTGTGTGACTATTTTGTACCATTTCAGTTGGTCAGCTATGTACTTATATTGCTGTTTTCTTTATCATTTGAATCAAGGTCTGCATTCCCTGTCTGTATTGGTCAGTTCTCACTCCATTTCACTGTCATGGGAACTTCGGTTCACATGGTCAATGTCAGAGTCATTACTATCTTCATATTCCATGTATGAGTGATCTTATGATTTGCTTTTGACCTCTAAAACTTGAAAATCTGGTTTTTCTTGTGCCATTGTATTTAATTGGGCTACTTCTACTAGTAAATTCAAAATTTACCTACATTCCATTATAGTAAAGTACATGTTTACATAGCAGAAGAATGGTGTGGGCATATTTTACCCCCCATAATGCTCAGGCAAACGTGCAAAACCTGTTAGCCAGAGTGTAAAAAATGTGGGTAAAAATTCTGGTTTGACACTTTTGCACACAGCTTGCCGTTTCGTTTGTCATACCAAGTAGATAAACACAGATTGATTCCTGTATCCCCCAGGTGCAGCTACTGAGATGCACAGCTGGCTACCATATGCTAAAGTACAAATTTACATTAGGAAAGTATAGAATGGGCTTTTCTTTAACTAAACATATCACCCCTGGTAAGTAAATCTGATCTTCAGAGTAGCTATTATCAGAAGCTGCAGATGTATCCCTGTGGTAGAATGCTTGCCAAGCCTGTGTAAGGCTCTGAGTTCTATCACTATCACCCCACCACTCCCCACCCCCCAAAAAAAAACAGAAAAAGATGAAGGCCTTAATGAAGGCCTGGGGGTGTGACTTGGTGACAGAGCATGTGCAAAGCAATAGGTTCAGTTCCCCAGCACTAAAAAATTAAAATAGCATTTAAAAGCCTAGTATGGGCAATGTGGTTGAGTTACTGACTAGATCAAGTCAGAATTCTGCAGTGTAATCTTTAAGATATTATATAGAGTGGTTCCTACTATGTTTCTCCTTCACTACTCCTCACCCACATGGTTCCTGGAAGGTTCTGCTTGTTTTTATCTCCCTAATGCCTTTCTCTGTCATGGTAGTTGCCAGTTTTTGTGCTTTTATTCTTGCTGTTATACTCTTAAGTCTTTTTGCCTTTTGTGTATCTCGTCTATTAATCTTGTATCAAACTTCTTTTGTTTTTTGAAACTAGGTTTTTCTGTGTAGTTCAGGCTGGCCTTGAACTCACTATGTACTCCAGGCTGGCCCTGAACTGGCAGCAGTTCTCTTGCCTCATCCTGAGTGATAAGATTATAGGCATGTACCACCTTGCCCAGCATTATCCAACTTCTGAGCTATATACATGTACTTGGAAGCCTCTAGGACTTCTGATCAATAACATGCTTTTCTGTGTGTGTGTGGTGGGGGGGGAGTCAGACTAGGGATTGAACCCAAGGCCTTTGCACTGAGCAGTATTATCCACAGCTCTTTGTTTGTTTGTTTGTTTTTATTTTCAGATAAGGTCTTACTAAGTTGCCCAGTGTTGGGTCAGACTTTAGGTCCTCTCACCTCAACTTATACTTTTCCTTACTGATACGTAATTTACATTTATTTATTTAAATATTTTTGCCATTTTGAGACAGGGTCTCACTGTGCAGTTCAGGCTGGCCTTGAGCTCACTTTGTAGCCCAGACTAGTCTCGAACTTGCAAGGATCCTCCTGCCTCAACCTCATGAATCCTGGGATTACAGATGTGTGCCACCACACCTGGCCCTTACATTTATTTCTGCCACACTAAGTTATTGTGTTAAATTTTTACTAATAGCTTTTTAGGTGTTAATCTTGTCTTGGATTATGAGGATGGTATAGCTGGCTTGCTTTTAGGAGGTAGGGTCTGGTTGGAAAGTCAGGTTATTAGGGGGTTGACCTGAAGGGTATATCTCCTTTACTGGCTCCTCTCTTCACTCTCTTTCCATGTTTCCCGTTCACCATGACCCTCTGCATGGTGTCTAGCATTGGAGTCAGCAGACTATGGATTGAAATGTGAGGTATGATTCTTCTCTCCTGTCTTAAGTTGTAGGTGTCAGGTATTTTGTCCCAGCAATAAGGGAAGCAACTAAGACAAAGACTCTGACTGTATCTTGATTTTGGACTAGCCTTTAGAACTTGGTGATCCTTTGTTATATCATTCCTGCGAAATACATGTATGTAATGAATACTGAAAATGTACTTGATTTGTTGGTTAGGTAACTTCTCATATAATGTCATATATTGTGTGGCAGTATCATTTTATGGAGGGAACCAAGGCTTTTAGAGTTAACTAGAACTGAGTTTATGATTTTTCCATTATCTGACCTCTCTTTAGCATGTTAACTCACCTATAAAATGGGGAAGATTGATGAAATAAAATTATATAGAGGTCTATCAACTACAGGGCTTGCTATTTAATAATGTCAGTTCCTTTTTTCCTTGGGTACTATGGTGTAACGTTAATGAGCTTGATTTTGTATTGTTGACTTAAAACCTAAATGTAGTAATACAGTTAACAAAAATACATTGATCACTCACTGTACTGTGTACTAAAATGCTTTTTGGTTTGCTTTGGTGTTTTTGGTGATAATGGAGGATTGAACCTAGGGAGTGCTGATTCACATCCTCAATTTTTTTTTTACATTTTATTTTGAAACAGGATCTTGCTGAGTTGCTGTCTGGGCTCAAACATGCAATTCTTCTGCCTCAGCAACCTCAGTAGTTAGGACTACGGGCATGTAACACTACGCTTGGCCATATCCCTATACTTATTTTTTATGTCATTTTTTTTGTGTGTGTTTTTTGGTTTTTTTGGTACCAAGGATCGAACTCACAACCTTGTGCCTGGCAGGCAGGCGCTTAGGCCACTGAGCTACATCTCTGGCCCTATACTTATTTTTTGTCTCCTTTCTTATTTCTATCTTTCTCCATTTTGTCTTGCTCCATGATAAGAGAGGAATCTTAGGCAGTTCCATGAAAATCATAAAACAAACTATTTCTTGAAAAATGATAGCTAGAATTTAGTCATACCGAGCAAAGGCAAAAGGACTTTCAAGGCACTTCCTTGCACCCATACGAATGAGGAGACAGTTCTTGTAATGTGGCGTGGACATCTGTCTCTGAAGAGATAAGAAACATTTTGTTTTTGAACTCTTCAAGCAGTAGAAACTAACTATCCCTTGTAATTTTTAGATGAGATCTAAGATGCTGCCATTTTACTTCTTTTTCAAATGCAGTTAAAGTTTACTTGGATTGAAAGTCTAGGTTTCTCTGGAGCGATAGGCTAGGTAATTTCAGTTTCTCACAGTGCTTTAGCATTCTTCCTTATAAACAGCGTTACCTTTCTTGCACTGTTTCTGGCTAGGTAAATCCTCACTTTATAGTAGAAAATGTGTGCGCCCTCCTACCCACCCACCCCCGCCCCATCCAGTATTCTTCAGTTGCCCAGGTGATAGTTCCTGTTGCAGTTCAGGTTGCTTCTGACTCTTAGAAATGGCTGATCACTGTGATGCATAGCTGGTCACTACAATATGTATTGTAAGATCCAGTAAAGGACTGCCAAGTATTCTACCTCTATACCCCATCCCTTGTAGCCCTTTAAAAACTTCCCTCCCTGGGCCTTCAAGTCCTGACATTTTGAGAAACAATTGATTCCTAGTCAATACCCATGCAACATTAAATAAATCTGCCTCCAAATCCTGGGTGTCATTTTGGTGTTTCTGTTTGCCATTGCATCTGGTGCATTGGCTGGGAAGACTGATTGTGCTGACGTCTTTGGTCACCAGTTGTGGCCCTCATGGATGGAGCAAGGACCTCTCCAGGTTCCAACAGGAAGGCATGCCCTCAAGATTTCTCAAGTCCCTTTGGAGGTCTGGAGGAGGATTCCTGGCTCCCTGCTCAAGCATTTCAAAAGGAGGAGGATGCAGTCTGTCTGTCTGCCTGCCTGCCTGCCTGAATCCAGTGAGACTTCTTGGTGCACCCCAGTTAGTCTGTCAGTCCTGCTGAGCTAGAACAGAAGGGGAGTTTGATCAACCCTAGTTAGGACCACCCTCAAGAGAAAGGGGTTAGAATGAGTGCCTGCTGAGTGAATATGTGAGTGAGGGGTCCAGACAGCATAAGCCATAGGCTGTGCCATCTGTGCACCAAGACTGGGAAGCACTGGTTGCAGTGGCTGATTGGGCCCTCACCTGTGATTCCATGGTGATTGACATGTGACATAACAGAGGCTTTGCACCCTCCTTAGCTAAGTCACACCTACATTCCCACAAGGGATGGAGTCAGGCAGGCATCTGAGTGGTCTCTCTATCTGAGGGGTACCCACCCTTTGTCTGCTGTGCCATCATTCAAGGGTGCACAACATACACGTAGGAAATCAGGGATGGAAACTAGTTAAAATTTATAGCCCCTAACTGCAGAAATAAGGGCTTTTACAGTTAAAAATAGCACCAAACCATCCCAGCATCTCAAAGGAAAAAGTAGAAAAAGAAGAAGCTGTTCTTTGTGAGAATTCTGCTTTGACACCCTTGTTGACCACTGCAGTTGCTCCCAACACCTATAGCTTCACTTCCTGCTCCCAACTCATCTACTTTCAGCCAGTTGAACTGGTTCTAGCTACCACTGCCTGCATTTGGCCACAGAGGTCCTCCCTCTGGAGCCTTCTGCTTCCTATTCTGGTTAGAGGGCATCATCTAATGCCCACCTGAGATGACTGAGAACAATTCCTTCTGAGTTCAACATTCTGACTGAGGAAATATTGGGCTGTCAACCCTGATCAGTGGGTTGTCATGGCCTTTAAACAAAGCAACCCAGTGAAGCACTCCTCAGAGACATCAAAAAGGTGGGAGAAAAGCCCATCAATTACTGTTACCCAGAAACCTGATAAAAGAAAATCACATGATGTCTGTAAGAAAGTTCAGTCTGATAGATGACCATACCCTCTAATTACAAGTTAAAAGGGCTATGGACACAAAAAAGAAATGCCTCCTCTGTCTGCAAGACATAAAGAAACTTGACTTTCCAGGCCCATGTCATGCTAAGCCTCTGCTCACCATGTTGTGCCTTGATGGATAGGACAACCCAAGCTGTATCAAATTGGGCCCCTGAGAACCTGCTGTCATTGCAAAAGTCAGGGGCAAATGTGTGGCTTTCCAGGTAGACAATGGAACAGAATTCTCTGCCTTCAGAAGTCCTCTCTGTTGAAAAGTTATCATCACCAGGGCACCTGTGACTCCTGCCTCTTGCCCCTTGTGCCAGGCACAGACTTGCAGCCTGGGAGGACATCTCTCCATAAATATAAATTACTGTATAAATCAGTCCCTATACTGCTTCTGAGAAGAGAACTCCTGCCTTCAAGTTAGAAACAACCACCTCCTTTGCACCAAGCCAGTCAGCCTCCTTCTTGTTTAAACCTGCACCTTCAACTTCGACTGTTCCTTGACGGGCAGATGATGCCTGCATCAGCCTGAGACAGATAACAGCAATTCTGAAGTTCTAAAAACTCTCCTCCCAGAGGTATAGGCCCAAGACTTGCCTCTGGACTTCACCATCAACCATGCCACCTCACTGCAACCCCCACTGCTGTCAGATGTCATGGGAAGCACAAAGAGGCATCCAATCAAACATCAGCCTTATAGACAGTTAATCAACTTGGGCAAGATCTCCATGCCGTCAACAACACAGTCATCATGTTGCATTCTGTGGTTCCCAACCCAAACACCCTTTTTGGACTATTACTCAATTTTCACAAGAATTTGAGAACTTTCCCACTATTTTTGGGAAGGCCATAGCAACACATTTGGCTCTGGGATCTGTTTCTCTGTCCCTTCCAGCTCTGTTACGGTCCTCCCAAGGGAAAAAAAATGAGGCTTCAAAACTGTAAAATGTTTATAGATTGCCAATCTCGTAAAATACACTTCACTTGTCTGTAAAGCCAGTTCAAGATCTCAAAGTTGTCACTGCTGCCATGATTTTCCTCCATATACATTGTCTCAGTCTTCTGCCACCAACAGCTTGCTAGTACTCCCGCCTGGACCTAAAGAATGCCTTCTTCTGCCTTTAAATAGTTCCTGTCAGCCAGCCCCTCCTTGCGTTCAAGTGGAAAGACCCAGTTCTGGACTCAAAAGTCAACTATCCTGTACTCAACCTCCCAGAGGTTGAAAAATTTTCTTATCCTCTTTGCAGAAGCCCTCACAACTGACTCCACTAGTTTCCCTCACAAAATATCACTGCACTTCTGACTAATGACACCCAAGCTGCATGCTAAAAAGACACAAAAGCTCTGCTGCAATATCTGGCAGAAACTGTTTACAAGTAAAAAAAACTCCACAGATTTCTTGGAGCTGCTGGCTTCAATAAAATCTGGATCCTTGAGTTCACAAAACCAATGATGCTGAATCATACTGTCAGCCCCTGGAAGTGCTCAGTGGCCTAGCTGTACAGATGCTGAGGTCTGGTTACTAAGGGCTGCCTCCCCACTTTGACTTCTTGCTCAAAGGGCCATTGTCCTGATCAAGAAAGCTAACAAGGTCACTTTAGGCCAAGACCTAACTGTCTAGGTGCCACATGTAGTACTAGACCACTCAATCCTGCCACATATCTGCCCACCAAGCTGGGCCACCAGACCATGACTGAAAAAATAAACGCCCTAATAAATGCTGAGTATACCCTGTTTACAAATGGAAGTAGCTCTGTTAGGAATGGAGTCCAACAGGCTAGATAAGCTGCGGTCACTTTGGACAAAGTTATTTTGGCTAAAGCTGTCCTACCACTGCTTCCTGCTGCTATTTGGAAACCTGCCACCAAAGACCCCGATTGACTGAAACATCCACCCCAGCCAGAAAAATTTTGCTTGGTACTCCTCGAAGATCAAAGCCAGACCTGCCCCCACCATTTATTCTGCAAGTTCAAGCAGCAGTGCTGGCACCTGTAGTCCTGAGCCAGCTCAGGCATAAGTGTCTGTTTCAACAACCCCAACCTCCACCCTCAGATATCTGTTGGTGCTTATATGCACCTACTTAGGCTGGCTCATGGCATTCCCTAGCTGAGCTCAGAGGGCAACAAAAGCTTATAGGGTCCTGCTGTGAAAATCATTCCTAGATATGGCCTACGCTTGACTATTTGCAACAATGGGCCTGCCTTTGTAACAGAGATAACTCAAAACTGGCAGAACTATGCAACACATAGGCTCTAAAACTCAAGTTAAAGAAATAAAACATAGCTATTGAAACAGCTTATAACTAGCTCCATAAAAGTATAGCTAGAAGACCAGCTATGCCTTTAGGCACTCCTGCACACACATATAGGTGTGTTTTAACTACTTTACAAGTTTCAGAAATTCAGCTTTAGATCCACAATTCCAGAATTCTGGAGAGTTTACCTCAACCAGATAGCTTCTCTGAGGAGATGACACACTCAAAGCCCTGCCCTGATCACTCCAGACGCTGACCAGTCCACGCACTGCTGAAGCCTGAGGACACTTCACAGGATTGTGCTATACCTCAATGCATTATTCCCCTTTATGCCTTTTCAGGCTGCTTATCCCAGTCCGTACTTCCCTGCCCCTTGCTAGCTGTGGCTTTTACCTTTACTGTATGGATGATTGCCCCAAGAGAATATAACAAACACTTGACCAAGATTTGATTTGTGTCCAAGGTACATTGGACACTTTCTCAGATCTGATTAACTCTCTCACTACCTTGCCAGAGGAATGTTACACAATAGACAGACCTAAATTATGTGTCTTCCTAAAAGCAACTTAGGGAAAGATACTATAATAAGGGAAACAAATCATAAACTCCTTGTGGAAATATTCAGTCTTGGGAACCTTGGATAGGTCCCATCCTAGGACCACTGACAGCCCCAATGTTATTGCTTCTAGTTTGGCCTTGTCTCAGAAGATCACATGTAATGTGTCCAGCAAAGATTTGCTGGGGAAACTAAAAGAGGGGAAAATATAGCAGAAAATGTTCCCCTAGCCAGTATACTTCAGTTGCTCAGGTGATAGTTCCTGCTGCTTCTGTCTTTTAGAAATGGCTGGTCACTGTGATACATATTGTAAGAACCAATCAAGGACTGCCAAGTACTCTTACCTCTGTACCCCACCCCTTTGTAATGCATAAAACCTCCCCTGTAGGCCTTTGAGGCCTGACATTTTGAGGAACAATTGATTCCTAGTCAGTACCCATGTGACATTAAATGAATCTGCCTCCAAATCCTGCGTGTTATTTTGGTGTTTCTATCTACCGTAGCAACTTGAATGCTGTTGCCTCAGCTTTTTCTCAGTTACCTTCCACGTAACTGATTCTTTTTTGCACCAAAATAATAGATGCTTCTCCTAAAGACAACTTTTCTTTTACTTTTTTTTTTCTTTTTTTTTCAGAGGCAGGATCACACCATGTAGTAACTATGTAACCCAGGCTGGCATTATACTCCAGCAGTCTTCCTGCCTCAGCCTTCTGTTTGAACTAATCAGGCCCACAAAATCCTAAACAAGTGTATGATGAATGGCTTAAATAAAAGAAAGACAATCAGTATGGTTTTTGGGGCTCCAAGAAGGTCAAAACTCTCTGGGAGTAAAGATTCTTTGGGAGTAAAGACAAAGAGTTGTACCAGACAACCCATATTTATTTGGTTTTCAAACAAAGGAAGGGGATATTGAGGCAAGGTAGGAACTGAGCAGGAACTTGGAATGTTACTTCGGAGACTTGCTCCAAGCAGTAAATTTTGCCAGTTAAGAAAATTGTTTGATAACTAAAAGTGGCAGCTTTATTGCTCTTGATATGGAGTGTCGGCAGCTCATGTCCTCGGCTGCCTCAGCTGTGGTGTTATCTTGACTTCAGAGCACTGTAAATGGAACTTTTCCAACACAGCCAGAAGTCCGTTCATGGTCCACAATTTAACTCTTACATAGCATGATCTCTGACACTTTCCCCTTTTTGTGTTTGTAATTGCTGCAGCTGAAACATTATGATGGGATTGGACAGGTCTAGGCATTGTCAGATTTGATGTCCCCTGTAGCAAACTAAGAACTGAAAAGACACAAGCATGTTAATGTAATCAATTCAGTGTCGAATCCAAGGTGGGTCTGGTTGTAGCAGACTTTACCACAGGTTTGCTATAGTCATACATTTTGGGATGGCATCTGTTATGATGTTTCATGACCTGTAAATACACAAGCATACCCTTGTCCCTGTGTTACTAAGTGAATTGGGCCATCCTATGTTCTTGTTTGGATGTCTTTTTGCCAATGAAGCTCTTAGAGAATGTTTCCTTTTTGTTAGTGGGTTGAGGCAGGACAATTGCTGGAATATAATGCCAGCCTGGGCTATATAATTACTACATGGTGAGACCCTGACTCCAAAAAAAAAGAAAAGATTTTTTTTTTGTTTTTAAAGTATCATGGTCTAATTATGTTTGTGGGGGTAACCATACTCCCCCTTTTTGTTTATTGATTTTTAATAGATTGATGTGCTTTTTTTTTTTTTCTTAATGCCTGGCCTTTAGTGAATGTGTCTTTGGCCTTAATTGTCTGTGTTGAAGGATCACCCTGTCTAACTGCTGGTAATATTTGTAACTTACTTAGTTGTCTATAATATTTCTTCTCTGAAGAGCTCTCCCTAACTGTGTTTAGGGAAGACTGGGTGTAGTTTTCATCTTAACTGCTTTGAGCTGAAAAGGGTCAATGTAAGGGGAGACTACAGTCAAGGACCCCCTCCAGAGTACTAATTCAATGGTCCTTAGATACAAGTGTGGTTTAGTAATTATGAACTCTCTTAATAAGCTTCATTTGGTGGATTCCAGAGGAAAAGGAATCTAGCATATTTGTTTTTGGTTTTATCTGTATGATCATTTGAAGTTTGGTAATCTCTAGGCAACAATAAACTAATTTTGGAGAAAATTAAAACTTGTATAGTCAAAGCATGAGCACTAGAATGGAAAAGTGAGTTTGGGAAAGTGCCAAGTGTAGAAACTGTGTTTTATGGGACTGGAATAGTGATTGTAACCCACTATCTTTTAGATCTCTCTCCTGATGAAGTCTGATATTTTGTCATAAGTCTCTAGTTTTAGCTGATTTTAGTTAGAGAGTAAGGATTTTTATTGAACTTTTATAGATTTTATTGTAGTTTTTTCATAATGACCTGTAACAGTGATCAGTTACTGGGGTTGGACATTCTTAGTAGGGGTTAGTGATTGGAGTCCCTTTTTATATCTAGCTTATTATTATGGCATTGTTTTATACATCTTTTCATTATACTTTTCTGCTGGATGTTTAAGACCAAGTTAAAGTGAAACCTGTATTAGTCAAAATTAAGCTGTTATCTATCAAGGTCTGTTAAGTTGCCTCAGGATTTATCTTGGAACCATGTATAGTGCCTCTCAGTTCTTCTGTCAGTGTCACCCATCAGGATGTGTGATGGCCTTTGCTTGATCAAGTTGCTTTCAGTGAAAGGATGGGAGACTTTTTCTCTCTTGGTGACTTTCCTTTGGCACACTATACATCATTGATTTTGTCTTCTCTAGTCCACCAATCTCCCTGATTGAGGCTGGGTGATTCACCAGAGTTGTAGGATGTCACAGAAAAGGTTCCCTCATGTCCTGAGTCATCATTGACCTGGTAGGGCAGGGCCAAAATATTTACTGTCCTCTTAGTCCATCTATCTTTTTAGTTTTGGTCCTCAAATCTCTTACATTGAACACTCAGGAGAGAAGATTGGTGACATTAATATTGCAGTGGAAGCTTTGAGCTTTATTATTATTATTATTATTATTATTATTATTTGGTACTGGGAATTGATTTCAGGACCTCATGCTTGCCTAATTATTATACTTTTATCTGAATATCAAGCCCCTTGAAATAGAAACTTTCTAAGGACTATTATTTCTAACCAACCATGAATATTCTAGTAGTTCAATCCCTGTAGAATCTTAACAGATAACATTTATATAGTTTTATGAAGAAAATTTGAAATCAAAAGCCATACACAGTATTTTATTGTAATACGTTTTAATGTCCATCTTAGCATAGAACAATCTTTTCAGTCAACCATCTCTAGTACATAAAGAAGCTCTTATCTAATTTTTTGTCCTTTAATGGGATAACACTGGAGAAACTTATGATATGTCTGAACTACTTAATGTCTAAGAAATGCTAAGTGTAATGGCACATATATAATGTACACATCACATAAGTTTTTGTTAAAAAAATTATCATTTGGTGACCTTATGTTGTTTTAATGTGAACCTTCTATCACAAGTAACTGGAGCATGAGAGAAAGGCAGATATCTCAATCTAAAAGAAAAAGCTAATCACCATAAACAATCTCAGTTTTACATTTTAGGAAATCTGTGCATCTGAAGGCATGAATATGTTTAATTTCCCATGCAATAATAATGAATTATCATAGCCATATTAAAAACTTTTGTTTGTCAATTTAGTTTTGTGCCAAGAGCATCTTTGTTTTTTTTGGTTTTTTTTTATTTAAAAGAAAATAGATACAAAAGATAGAAACAAAAAGCAAAAAAGACAAACAACAACAACAGATCTGATATGATAACATTGTAGGTTTACACACTGAGGTGGTTGAAGTTGGACAGTAGTTACAATATTGCATAACGTTACCTTCATAGGGGTTGATCATATTGACAGACATAGACCCGCAAGATTTATCACTTCAGGAATATTAACTTTTCTTTTTCAATAGCTAATGTACTTAGTAATACAGTTTTTTTAACTGTCTTATTTATGCATATTTATAAATTTATGTCTTTTTCCTTTTCCCTTCCTTCCTTCCTTCCTTTCCCCTTAGAATACCTCTTGTTATCATTGAAATAACTACCCATAATATCAGGTCTAATATAATCAAGCTAAATAGTTCAGAGTGAAACCAATAAAGGGTAAAAGAATGGATGTACATAAGAGATACAAAAAACTAAAGGAATCAACTAACAACAACATAACCTATACTGTAAAATTATAGGTTTAGGAATTTAGATGGTTGGAATTTTACAGTGGTTGCAACATTGTATATTGTTACCATTAAGGGGGCTGTTCAGATTGACAGGTAAAGACATGTAGGGTTGATTTGATCATATGAATATCAACTGTTCTCTCTCACCAGTTAATGCATTTAGTAGTATAGACTTTTAAACTATCTTATGAATACCCTCATATAAAACTATGTCTTTTTTCCATGCCTTCCTTCCTCGGTTTTCCTTGTAATACCTCTTATTGTCTTCAAACTAAATGCCCTTACCAATTGGCCAAATATAGTCGAACGAAATAGTATTGAATAAAACCAATAACAAATAAGGTAATGGAGGCAATACATAGTAATGCAATGTTGATTTCTATAATGTCTCATGTTAGCTTCAAGGCAGTTGCCTATATCATCTGTTGTAACACAAACACACTAAGATAGGTTAAAATCCCTCAGAACAGAGCTGCGAAAGTAATACCTGGTTTTGATGCAGGGTGATCATATATCACTGAAGGCTACCCTTATAAATTTTGTTATCTTTACAATAGCTGTCTTTGTCATCATTTATGATAAAGTTAGGCTGGTTGAGGTAGAATAGGATTAAACTAAACAGTTCATTGAAAACAATACTGGACTTAAATCCCGTTGATGGATTATTCATTTGTCTGCCCTGCTCTGTGGTATCTCTCTGTCGCTGTTTCTGGAGCAGTGGACTTCTTTATCTCTCTCTAGAATGTCCTTCAGTATTCTTTGTAGGGTTGGCTTGGTTGTCATGAATTCTTTTAGTTGTTCTTTGTCGTGAAAGTATCTTGTTTCTCCGTTGATTTTAAAAGATAATTTTGCAGGGTACATTAATCTGGGTTGGAAGTTATTTTCCTTCAGGGCTTGAAATATTTCACTCCAAGCTCTTCTTGACCTGATGATTTGTGTTGAGAAGTCTGTCACGATTCTGATGGGCCTTCCTTTGTAGGTAATCTGTCTCTTTTCTCTAATAGCTTTTAATATTTTGTTTTTGTGTTGAATTTCTGGAATCTTGATTATTATATATCTGGGTGTAGTCCTATTTTGGTCAAGTTTAGCTGGAGTTCTATATGCTTCAGTTATCTGAAAGTCTCTTCCTATTCCCATGCTTGGAAAATTTTCAGAAATTATTTCTGTAAATAGTCTTTTAATTTGATTTGTATTGACCCCTGCTTTTTCACTCACTCTTTTTATTCATAAATTATATTTCCTTGGGTTGTCTTGCAGCCATTGCACTGTCACTTCCAGATTTCTTTTTTTTTTTGCGACACCGGGGATTGAACTCACAACCTCGCACCTGCCAGGACAGGCGCTTAAGGCACTGAGCCAAACTCCCGGCCCTGGTTTTTTGAGGCAGGGTCGCACTATGTAGCTCAGGCCGGCCTTGCACTCGCGTTGTAGCCCAAGCCAGCCTCGAACTCACAACGCTCCGCCTACCTCAGCCTCCCGAGTGCTGGGATTAAAGGTGTGCGCCACCACGCCTGGCTCTTATTATTTTTAGAAATTCTTTTCTTTCTCTCTCCCAGGCTGCCATTTTTTCTTCCAGTTTTGAAAGACTATCTTTAGTGTCCTTCAGGTGGTTCTGCCAACTTTTATTGGAGTCTTTGAGTTCCTGGTATTCTCTCTGAATGTGATTGATGCATTCTAAGTCTTTATTTGTTTCATTCTCAATTTCCTTTGATTTTCCATCCTCCACCTTTCCGGCTATGTCTCCTTTAGAGGCGCTTAGTGACTCCCCTATTATGTATTTCATTTCAATTCTCAGTTGGGCTAACAGTGCCACTTTAATTTCTTTTATAGCTTCATGGAGTTGTCTCCCCACTTCAGTTGTCATCTCCTCTGAGAGTTTAATTTTTGGACTCCCGACCCTTTCTGTGTTTGCTTCTCCTGGATTAGTTCTGCTTGTATCAGAGTCCAGAGAGTGCCCTCTACCTTTCCGTCTTGGCATTTTCCTGGGCTCTGCTGTGAGCCTGTGTTGGTCCACTGTCTTTCCCCAGCCCGCCTCCACTCCGCGGATGTCTGGTGCAGTGCGCGAGGACAGGCCGCTGCCTGGGAACCCGTACCGGGCCGTCCACCTAACCTCCCCTATCACCCCCAGGGTGCCCGTGCAGATTCTGCCAGGACCCTCCAGGGCCCGGTGTGGGCAAGGAACCGTGCCTATTTAGGTGCGGTTCTGGTCTCAAGATGGATGCCTGTCCCTCGCTCTCTCTCGGGGGTGGGGGGTGGGGGGCTGGGGTGGCCGGGTTCACTCACTGCCCAGCTCACAACCACCTCCTTTCACAATCGATCGCTGCCTCTGCGGTCTCTGCCGCAGCCGCAGCAATTCAGTCGCTCATCACCAGCACTTTAGTCGCACCTTCCCATTTCAGGTCTCGGCTCTGGTCAGAGGCGCCGCCACCTTTGTTTGTTTACTTCTTCTTTTTTACTCTTTCCATGGGCTACAGTTCTTGTCCTAGACTCCCCTTAGGTCCAGAGGATCCATCTCCCTCCCCTTTCCTTCTCTCTGTATTTATATTATTTTATATTCCCAGCATTTGGATGTTATATTCCAGGGAGTCTCCCTATCGCGGTGCCATCTAGTTGGCCATTTTTCCCAAGAGCATCTTTGAATGAGAAAACCTGTTTTATTTATAGAAAACTTAAGCTTTTGACGATGATCAGTGTAAACATATTACATTAATTTTTGTTTGTTTTATTGGTGACAGGGTTCAAACTCACAACCTTGTGCTTGCCAGACAGACACTTGTGTTGCTGGGCTATATCCCCAGCCCCCACATTAATATTTTTAGCAATGTTTATTGGGGTGACTAGTAGGGCCCCCATTAATGAACAAAGGATGGAATCCCCAGCCCCCACATTAATATTTTTAGCAATGTTTATTGGGGTGACTAGTAGGGCCCCCATTAATGAACAAAGGATGGAATAAAATTTTTCCAGGCAGCTGCTCCTTTACTCACCAAGAGGAGTCCTATCCAGCAGTTTTTGCATCCTAAGGGATTTCTGTTCAATTATCGTAACAAAAACATAGATGACCTATGAGAACCAGATCATAACAACTGACACATTATTTTGAACCAATGAAAAAGTGAAATTATTGTACATAGATAACAATATGGATTGCATTTATAAAACAAATCTTGATGTCACTTTGATCCATTGGCAACCTGTATGGAAGCATGTCCTTAGTTTTAATGACACTTAAAACAAGCTTAAGTTATAGACAAATGTTTTAAAAGTCCAAAAATGCAAAAGGAAGAAAAATTTGTTGAGCTTAAATAATACAACTGTTTACAGATTGGACAGACAGAAAAGCAAACACTTTAAGATAATTTGTTCATAAAATAAGAATGCACTCGAATATATTTTAGCTAAATTGAATTATAATAACATAATTTTTGTTTGTAATTATACATAGACTACTCAGACCCTTTTGTAGGTCGATTAACAGAGATCTCTTATAATAAGAATTTGAAGAAATAAAAAACCTTTTGTCTATAATTAACATTTATTTTGCATTTTATTTTGTTTTAAGAATAGTGACAACTTTGTGTCTCATTCTTTCATATATACTCTGCAGCTCAGGCATCTCTATATGTTTTGTCATTTACTCAGATCTTCTTTTCTTCTAACAGTGTTCCTGATATCTCTTTTGTGTAAGACCTAATATGATTTGGGTTAATATTGTCACAGCATTTGTGGAATCTTTCTGTAAAACTCGACATAGCAAAGATGTGTCTAAAGAAATTATTTTAGGCCCGTGAGAAACTAACAGCAATTTCAGGTAGAGTTGTATTCCTGATTTCAATCAACATAGATTCCTTGGTTTCATTCTTTTGACCACTGAAATAAAAATTTCTACAAGATTTAAATCTGATTGAGGCTTTTGTGTAGCCTGAACTTCTGTAAGATTAGATTTTCACATCTTGACAAGCTTTTAAGTGATTTTTAAGATTTTTCTAGCTCTGGCAGCTTTAGCATCTGCTGGGGCTGCGTGCTGCTCCCTGGCTCCGTGCTTATGGCATCCCAGCACCTGTTGTAAGGGTCTGATTGTGAATTTTATTTATATTTTTAAAAGCCAGTTGAACCACTTGCCCCACTTATGAATGAGGAATCAGTCTGACACTCCCTTCTGTTGTTAGGACTACTGGCACCCACATAATCTGCAGCTAATGCTACCACCATTTGATGAAGTAAGAGTGGTAACCATACATGTGAGTGAAAAAGGGTGGGCACCATTATGCCCCATGTGGATGGAGGCACAAGGAAGGTGAGCCATCACTGTCAATTGATGCAGGGACAAAATTTCAGCCACCTGGCACCCTGAACCATGGGAAGCAGCCTGTTTCCTGCTGTGGCTGACATGATGTTTTGACAAAGCTGGCACTTGAGTTCCTCCTAACTAACCCTTCCTGACCTACCTCTAGCCTCGGCAGATCTCTGTGGTTCCCACTCCTTTTTGTCTTCCCCATGTTGCTATATTTCAGCATCTGGATGGTATCTTTCAGGAAGGCTGCTTACCCTGCTGTTTACTGTTCTGCCATCTTGTCCCCGCCCCCCCCCATCTTCACAGAAAATTCTTAAAAGTGTGACTGCTGGATCAAAGGATAAATGCACATGCAGTTTTCTTAGGTGTTGCTAAATTCACCTGTAAAAATTTTATATTCTTATGAGTCTAGAGTATATTCTTAAGGTGTATTCATTTACCTAAAAATGTCTCAAATTTATCCTTCTTTATGGCTGAGTAGTACTCTGTTGTAAAAAAAATTCACATCTTCTTTACCCATTCATCAGTTGGTGGGCATTTTGTTTCAGCATTTAGCTATTACAAATTGTGCTGCTATAAAGTTGGGTACACATATGTTACTGTGGTATGATGTTTTTAATTTTTCCACGAAGATACCCAGAAAGGTAATGGCTGGATCAAATGGAATCTCTAATCCTGGTTTTTTGAATAATCTCCACACTATTTCCACAATGGCTGCACCAGTGTACACTCTCACCAACAGTGAAAAAGTACTCATTTTTCCCTACAGCCCTGCCAGCATTTGTTATTGCTTGATTTCTTGATAATAGCCATTCTTGCTGGGGTGAAATGGAACCTCAGCTTGTTTTAATTTGCATCTCTTGAATGATCAGTGATGTTAAACATTTTTTTCACATATTTATTTGCCTTTGGATTTCTTCCTCTAAAAAGTGGGTATTCATCTCTGATGCTTATTTTTGGATTAGGTCTTTAAATTTGTGGAGTCTGATTTTTTTTCAATTCTTTATATATTCTAGGTATTAGGCTTTTGTCTGAGGGACAACTGGCTAAAATTTTTTTCCACTGTGTGGTTTGTCTTTTCACTCTATTGGTAATTTCTTTTGCTATGCAAAGCTTTTTAATAGGATAAGCCCCCACTTGTTGATTCTTGTATTTCTAGTGTGATCTAGGTTTTTGGTTTATGAAATCTTTGCCTACACCTGTGTCTTCAAGAACTCTACCTATTTTCTCTTCCAGGAGATTTAGTGGTTTTGTTTTAATATTTAGACCTTTGATCCATTTTTAGTTTAGTGCATGGTGGTAGACATGGGTTTAGTTTTAGTCTTTACAATGTGGAAAGCCAGTTTTTCCAGCACCATTTATTAAAGAGGCTGTCTTTCTTCCAGTGAATGTGCTTGGCTCCTTTGTCAAAGACAGTGTGACTGAGTGTATTTAATGTTGTTTCTGCATCTTTTAATCTGTTCATTGATCCTCAGGTCTGTTTTTTTTTTCTTTTTATTTTTGCCAAGACCATCCTGTTTTTATCACTGTAGCTTTGCAGTATAATTTTTAATATTGTTTTTCTATTCAAAGTCTCTTCTGGTTCCAAATAAATTTTTGGAATGTTTGCTATAGTTCTGTGAGGTGTGCTATTAAAATTTTGATTGAGATTGCATTAAATCTGTATAACAGTTTTGGAAGTATGGCCATTTTCACTGTATTGGTTCTTCCTACCCAGGAGCAGGGTATATGTTTCCATTTTTTGATATCGTCTTTCATCTCCTTTTTCAGAGTACTGTCATTTTCAATGTATAAATCTTTTACTTCCTTTGTTAGATTGATTCCTAAGTATTTCATTTTTCTTGATGCTGCTATGAAAGGTGTTGTTTCCTAATTTGTCTCTCAGTTCATTTGTTGTTAGTGTACAGGAATACTATTGATTTTTGAGTGTTGACTTTGTAACCAGCTGAGCTACTGAACTCATTTATTAACTCTACTTGTCTTTTGATTGAGTTTTTGGGGACTTCTATGTAGAGTATCATGTTATCTGCAAATAATGATAATTTAACTTCTTCCTTTCCTATCATTATTCCTTTTATTTTTTTCCTTGTCTAATTTCTCTAGCTAACGTTTCAAGAACTATTTTGAATAGGAGTGGTGATAGTGGACATCCTTTATTTGTTCGTGATTTTAGATTGAAAACTTTCAGTTTCGAGCCATTGAGTATATGTTGGCCCTTTGATTGTTATGGATGGCCTTTATCAGGTTGAGATAAAAACTTTCTATTCCATTTTTTTTGGAGCATTTTTAAATCATGAATGGATGTTGGACTTTGTCAAACACTTTTTCTGCATTTACTAAGATGATCGTATGTTTTTTTCCCTTGGTGCTGTTAATTTGTTGTATTTATTGAACCATCCCTGTATCCCTGGGATGAATCCTACTTGGTCATGGTGTATAATCTTCTTGATGATTTGCTGCATTCTGTTTGCCATTATCTTATTGAGGACTTTTGTATCTATTTTCATTAGGGAAATTAGCCTACAGTTCTTTTTTTGGTCGAGTCTTTCTCAGGTTTTGGTATCAGGGTAATACTTGCCTCCAGGAATGACTTTGGGACTATTGCTTCCATTCAGTTTCATTAAAGAGATTCATCAGTAGTCGCATCAAATCTTCTCTAAATTTCTTGTAGAATGTGGCAGTGAATCCATCAGGACCTGGACTTTTCTTTGTTGGTAGATTTTTAAGTATATATACTTCATTGACTGGTATTTGGTTATTTAGAGTTTTTATATCATCTTGATTCAGTTTTGGTAATTCATGTATATCTAGAAATCTGTCCACTTATTGTTTTTTCCATCTTATTAGAGTATAGGCTGTTGAAATAAGGATTGGTGATCTTCTGGATTTCCACAGGGTCCATTGTGATTTCACTCTTTTCATTGGCAATTGCGTGGATTTGAGTGTTTTTTATTCTTTTTGATAAGGTTGGCTAAAGGTTTATCAATTTTATTTAATCTTTCAAAGAGCCAACTCTTCTTTTTTTTTTTTTTTTTTTTTTGTGGCACCAGGGATCGAACTCAGAACCTCGCACCTGCCAGGGCAGGCGCTTAAGCCACTGAGCCGAACTCCCGGCCCTAGTTTTTTGAGGCAGGGTCGCAGTATGTAGCTCAGGCTGGCCTTGTGCTCAGGTTCCAGCTCTTCTATTTATTGATTCTTTGTATTGTTTTCTTTGTCTGGATTGTGTTAATTCCTTTCTCTTTATAATTTCCTCTCTCGTTCAATCTTTGGGTTTTATTTGTTCATCTTTTTCTAGACGTTTGAGGTTTCACATTAGGTCATGTATTTGAGCTCATTGTATTTTCCTGATATGAAAGCTCACTGCTATAAATTTCCCTCTTAGGACTGCTTTCATTGTGCCCCATAAGTTTCTGTATGTTGTATCAGCATTTTCATTTAATTACAGAAATTGTCTAATTTATTCTTTAATTTCATCTGTGACCCATTGCTTTTTCAAGAGGGTGTTATTTAATTTCCAGGAGTTAATGTAGTTTTTATGGTTTCTTTTGGCATTGATTTCCAATTTTATTGCACTATGATCAGATAATATACATGGGATAATTTCATTTACTTTGCATTTACTTAAGCATGTTCCATGGGTTAGTATGTGGTGTATTATGGAGAATGTCCCATGTGCAGCTGAGAAGAATGTGTATTCTGATGCTTTGGGGTGGAGCACTGTAAACATCTACTAAGTCCATTTGTTTATGAGTTTAGTTTAGTTCTGATTTATCTTTGGTGATTTTTTTATTTTGTTTAATTGATCTATTTATGACTGGATATTAAAGTCCCCCAGTATAATTGTGTTGGTGCTTAGTTGATTTTTCACGTCTTTTAATATCTGTTTTAGTAGTTGGGTGCACAAGTATTTGGTATGTATGATTGTTTTCTCCTTGAAATTTTCCCTTGGCAAGTATATAGTGACCTTTTTGTGTCTTTTGATTAGTCTTGGCTTGAAGTTTACATTGTTTGCAAATAATATAGCTACCCTTGCTTTTTGCTGGGTTCCTATTGCATGGAATATTGTTTTCTATTGACTTTCAGTTTATGAATTTCTTTTTTAATTCAGTAGCTGAATATGCTATTAGGAGGTAAGGATGGGTTAGAAGAGAACAATCATTAGGGTCATGACCTGGAAGGTTCTAATCTTCACCTGCTCTTTCTCTGCTTCCTGGTTGCCATGGGTTGAGCAACTTTCCTTTGTTGTGCCCTTCCACCATGCATGTTGTTTTTGCCTTGGAGTCAAATGATCTTAGAGCAAATCTTCTGAAAACTGTGAGCCAGAATAAACTTCTCTTCCTTTAAATTGTGGGTGTCAGGTATTGTATCTTAGCCATAGGGAAAACTGAGCAATACATAGCCACATGCTGTAATCAAAATTTTGTATGTGCATGTGTGTGTTTGGGAACTCATTGTCTGCACGTGGTACAGTGCTATACCACTGAATGATACCCCAATCCTGATAATAGTTATGCGAATGTGTTGTCACCCTCTTTCTTTTTCGATCTCATTCTCAGTCTTTCCGTATCTCTACCTCTACCCCTTCTTTCCTTCTCTTCTTTGCACTCAAAATGTTTTATTGTACCATGCTTACTCTTCTTGTGATGGTATGAAATGTGCATTTGTGATGAGATGAAGTGAGGCAAATGATGTAGGCACTGTGACATGTTAGGCTACTCCATATATTATTCTGTATGGGTTACAAGCACTGAAATACCATGGCAGTCAGTCTTACAACCCTAACAGCTGAGTAATGGTAAGTTAGTGTATACAGTGTGGAAATGCTGAACAAAAGAGTGGATGTTTTATTTCTCAGGCAGGATGGAATGAACACTAAGAGATTTCATCACAGTTACTTAGAATGGCACAAAATTTAAAATTTTTGAATTGTTTATTTCTGGAGGTTATCATTTAATATTTTTAGTTGAGGTTGACTGGGTAAACTGAAACTATGATAAGTGAAATTGTGGATAATTGTGATTATTGTTGTGAATAACCATATCTATACATTTATGCTGGATCTATGTTTTCTTATCTTCCAAATATATACTATGAATCTTTTGTCTAAAAATTTAATTGAGGGGCTAGGCATGGTGGTGCATGCCTGTAATCCCAGCACTTGGGAGGCTGAGGTTGGAGTATTGCCATAAGTTCAAAGGCAATACTCCATTGTGAGATCCTGTCAAAAAAAATCAAACCAAAAAAAATTTTTTTTTGATTGAGCATCCTGAGAGTGTAGCTCAGTGGTAGCGCACTTGCCTAGCATACTTGGAGTCCCTGGTTCAGTCCTGAATAATACACACACGTGCATATATTCTCTCTCTCTAGTCAGAGGGGAGGAGGAGATTGGGAAAGTTTGGTAAAGGTGCAAAGTTACAGTTAAATAGGGAAAATCAATTCTGGTATTCTGTCAAGGTGATGGGTATGCTAATTACTCTGATCATTATACAATATATACATGTATCAAAAATCATAATATATCCTCTAAATTTGTCCAAGTATTATGTATCAATTAAAATAAAAATTAGTCTAACTTTTAAACACTTTCACACTTGGCACTGTGCAGCAGGTATAAACTTACTAAATATTTAAAGATTGATTTAGCATTTGGTTCTACATAATACATATGTGCCATGGCTACTGGAGATACAGTATTTTCCATATATTTGATTATACTATCTTTTCTTGAAGACATGTTCAAAATATTCTGATATAAACTACCTATTACCAACTCATTATCTTTCTAGCATTTTTAGAATATATCTTTTATTTTTTATTTTTTGAAGTGGTGTCGCACTGTTACCTAACTGCTGGGCTCAAATGATCTTCCTTACCCTTCTACCTAACTACAGGTACATACCACCACATCTGGCTATAGATGGTTCAAAGAAGAGATATATTCTCTCCATTCATCTCTTCTTTGAACCATATAGTAATAAATCCAGAATAATATTTTATTTACTTAGAAACTCTAATATTTTTCAGAGCCAGGAATAGTACTAGGGATATAATTAGTGGTTGAGTGTTCCTGGTTTGATTCCAGTACCACAAAAAGAAAAAATATTCTGCTTCAATTTAGCATTTAAAAGAAGAGAAGAAAACTTGGGATTAGTTTCATGGGGGTACAGTGAAAAAATGTTGTCTTTTATAGTGCATATCATCAGGGACATCTTTCATAAACTGAAAATGATCATGAAGTAAGTTCATAGAGAGGAGATAGAGGAGCAAACATGGCAGCATGTAGGTGGTCTTGATGTGTCTCTGTGACCATAGTGGTGGCAGCAGTGCTGCTGCTGGTTTACAAGATTCTCTGGGCTTCTGCCCAAAGGAAAAGGTAAATAGTGTTATCTGAAAAGGTAAGTCAGCTAATGGAGTGGACCAGTATAGGACCTGTAATAAGAATGAATGGAGAGAAGTTCTGAGACCTTGTTAAAGCCCCACTGAAACATTAACTCCATTATTGATCGTGTTCATGTCCTCTCTTCCTGGAAAAAATCTTTCCAGAAGGAAATTAAAGAAGACCCAGACAAATGGAAAGGTAACCTATGTTTATGGATTGAAAGAATCAATATTGTTAAAATGTCCTTACTGTCCAATGTGATTTAGTGCATTTCTAATCAAAGCCCAAATGGCATTAAGAAATAGGAAAAAAAAAATTAAAACAAAACACCTAAAATTCAACTGGAACCACAAAGAAGACCTAGAATAGCTAGAGATCTTGAAAAAAAAACAAACCTGGAGGATTTACACATGTTAATTTCAAAACTTATTACAAAATTACAATAATCAAAATAGTATGGTACTGACATAAATACATACATATAGACCAATAGAAAGGAAGAAACAATCCAGAAATATTCCCACATATATATATATATATATTATCAACTGATCTTTGACAGGGGTAACAGGAACACAAAATGAGCTAAGAATAGTATCTTCTATAAGTGTTGGAAAAACTGGGTATCTACATGCAGAAGAATGAAATTTAGTCATTATGTCCTCCTGTATACAAAAATCAACTCAAAGTTGATTAAACTTAAATTTACATCCTGAAACTGTAAAACTGCTGGAGAAAATACAAGATAAACTTTGATTCCATTGATGTTGGCAATGATTCTTTTTTGATGTGACACCAAAAGCATAAGCAACAAAAGCAAAAATAGACAAATTAGATTATATAAAACAGAAGAGCATCTGTGCTGTCATGAAAACAATCAACACAGTGAAAAGGCAGCTTACAGAATGGGAGAAAATATTTGCAAAACATGTATCTGACAAAAGGTTAATATTCAGAATACATAGGAACTTGTACAATTCAATAGCAAAACTCACTTATTTTAAAAATGAGTGGGACTGAGGATTTAGCTCAGTGGCACAAGTGCCTGCCTGGCAAGCACAAGGTCACGAGTTCAATCCCCAGGACCCCCTCAAAAAAAGGAATGAATGATCTAAACACATTTCTTAAAAGAACACATACAAATGACCACTAGGCATATGAGAAGAAGTTCAACATCACTAATCAAGGAAATGTAAATTATGTAACTACAGTGAAAGCTGCATACAGTGGTGTGTGCCTGTACTCTCAGGACTCTGGGAGGCTGAGGTAGATGCATCAGAACTTTGAGTCCAGCCCAAGCAGGTTAGCAAGATCTTGTCTCAAGATAATAAAGAGCTAGGGATGTAGGTCAGTACAAAGGTTGTGGATTCAATCCCCATACCATAAAACAATAACAAAACAGTGAGATATCTTATACCTCTGTCAGTGATTATTATCGAAAAGATGAAAGATATCATGCTGATAAGCATGTGGAGAAAGGGAACCCTTGTACAATATTTGTGGGATTGTAAATTGTCATAGCCACTATGAAAAACAGTATGGATGTCTGTCTTATGATTCAGCATCACTGTTTTAGGGTATATATCTAAAGGATGGTTAGCAGGGACTGGGGAGATAGGGTATATGTGTAGACATGTTGCTCAGGTGGTATAAAGTTTTAATTGTGCATTGTGATTATGATCTAAAGGTATAACATGTAGCAATGTGACTATAGTATTATGTACTTGAAATTTGCTAAAAGGGTAGATCTCATGTTCTTGCTACACACAAATACACAGTAGAGGTAATGTTAGTTTGAGGTCATTGTTTCACAGTACATGTGTGATCAATCATCAAATTGTATGTCTTATATATAGTCTTTAATGGTCAGATATACTTTCAATTTTACAAAGTAACTTGGAATAAAATAATACATAGGAAAATTCTGTGAGGTTGGTTGTCTTGTTTTAGCCAATAAGGTTCAGTTTTAGAGGCTACAATGTTAAGTGTTAGAAACAGTAAATACATTGTCTTAGTCACTTTCCTCATTGCTGGGACAAAATACCCAACACTCACAATTTAAAGGAGGAAAGGTTTATTTTGGTTCATTTTTAGAAATTTCTGTCCTCATGTGGTCAACTGGCTACTGGTTATAAGCAGTATGGCAGAGGAGAGGTGCCCATGGCATGGCAGACAGGAAGCAGAGAGAAATAAAAGTATGAGCCAGAAAGAGAGATACACCCTTCTATGTCATACCCACCGTGACCTGCCTCTTCCAACCAGACCTCACCTCCTAATAGCAAGTCAGCTGTAATGCTCCCAGAATCCAGTCACCTTCCAAAAGCCCTATGATCACATGAGATTTTCAGGTGACATCTAGATATAAACCATAACATTTTTCCCCTGAACCCTAAAAAACTCATGTGCATCTCTTTTTGCAAAATATATTTAGTCTAGTTCTAAGGATTGCCAAAATCTTAACTGTTTTAGTATTACTGAAAAGTCCAAACCCAAAGTCTCCTGACACTCAAAGCAAAATGTTAGCTGTGAGGCCATGTAAAAATCTAATGAGGGCTGGGGATATAGCTCAGTAGCATATACACCTGCCTGGCAAGCGCAAGGTCCTGAGTTCAATTCCTGGTACCAAACAAAGAAAAATCAAAAAGGAAGCTAAACACTGCTGACATACATTTGCAAAGGGTAAAGATTTCCATTCTAAAGGGAAAAATAGGGATATAGAAACCTGTGAGACAAAAACCAGACAAAAATTAGTAGGGCAAACGTTAAATCTTGTAATTCCACGTCCACCACCCAGGGCAAGTTTTGGCAAGATGAGAACTCCGGATAGCTTGGGTGGCTCCACCTGAACAGCATTGGTGGTGGTTGTTGCCATCATGGCTTCTCTCTTGTGCTGGCTTTGCTCATTCCTTGTGGTTTCCTCAGATGATTCATGTTCTTGGCTCCTCCAACTTCCTGAGGTATCCATTGTACTTTTCACTTTATTCTCACAGTTTCATGAACTGCCTTCTCTGGGGGACACTGCCTGGCCTCCCAGGCCTTCCGAAATATGGGTGGAAGCCTTCCTGACCCCAAAATTCTTGCAGTCTTTATGCCTTTAAAATCAACACCATGTGAATGATGCTAAGTTTTGCCACTGGCTCCAGCACTGTCTAGGCCCTTTTGTATCATGGCTACAGGAATCTCTTAAGTACATGATTGGTTTAGCACTGTGAATGGAATCCCAGGAAGCCAGCTTCCTAGATGACCTTTCTCAAACTAGGTCCTCTGAGGCTATTATCTAAAAACAAGGTCTTTCAGATTTTTCCATGTCTTCAAGGCATCCTTTGTATTGTCCTGATGTAAAGTACTTGGCTTTTTAAAAATGCTAATCTTTTTAGAAACCAAGCTAGCTAGACCTCAGTATTATAGTTGCTTTCTTTCTGGTGAAATTCAGAGCTTTCAGAATCACTCAACTGCACCATTTGCTCTTGATTGTCAAGGTAAAGTGGGCTAAAAGCCCATAACATATCCTTGCACAGTCTGAATGTTGGACTGCTTTGAAATTTCTTCCACCTGATTAGTCCATTGCTTCAATACCACTCTTGTGCAGAGACCCAGAAAATGAGCAAAATGTACACCATTTTTTTTTCCAAAGCATAGCACACATGTCTTGGAGTCCAACTGCCAATGGAGTTGTTCTTCACAATTGAAACCTGAACCTGGTTGTTACAGTTTGCATGGCTGTCAACATTCTGGTCTGAGTTCTGATCAGAATAGTCTATCAAACTTAACTTACAGTATTGTAGGGCTTCTCTAGTCATCTTCTCCAAACTTTCCAAACTCTTCCTGCAAACTATTTCTAAAAGTTTCTGAGTCACTTGGTCAGGTACCATCACAGTAACAGCCCCACTTCTCTGGCTCCAAAAATCTGTCTTAGGCTCTTTCCTTGTTGCCAGGACAAAATACCCAACACCCACAACTTAAAGTAGATGAGGAGATATGTATTATATATATGTTTATATTTTAAAAGTTTCAGTCCTCACCTGGTTGGCTGGCTATACATTGACAGAAGAGAGCTGCATGATGTACAGGAAACAGTGAGAAAAGAAAGAAGCAGCTGGAAAGGGAGTAAGCTCAGGTCTCACTCACAGTGACCCATCTCTTCCCACCGCCTAACACCAAACCAGCTATAATGCCCCCATAATCTTGTCACCTCTCAAAAGCTCCACCTATGATCACATGAGGCTTTTATGGGAGATTTAGATAATAAACAACATTCTCTCTTTTATATAACAATAACTAATAGATAATATTTATCAATCATTTACTATATGCTAGCCAGTGTTGCAAATACTTTGCTTATTTTAAATGTGATCTGATGTAGATGTGGTGGCACACACCTATAATCCCAGCACTCAGAAGACTGATGCAGGAGGATCACTGTGAATTTGAGGCCAACCTGGGCTACATAAGGGCGTTCTTGGCCAGTCTGCACTACATAGTGAGACCCTATCTCAAAAAAACTAATCCTTTTAACAACCTATGAGTTGGCAGTATTTTTACTTTATTAACACTGAAATTGAAGCACAAAAAAGCTAAGCAATGTATCCAAAATAAAACAGTCAATGATGGATTCAGAATTTAAATCCAGAGGGCCGGGAGTTTGGCTCAATGGCTTAAGTGCCTGCCTGGCGGGTGCTAAGTTGTGAGTTCGATCCCCGGTGCCACGAAAAAAAAAGAATTTAAATCCAGGCTATGTGACCTTCAAGATTGCCCTTTTAAGTAGTATGCTGTTGCATCTCTACATAATCACAATTCTTTACTTAATCTTAAACACTGGGTATAATAATTGATTATATAATGACAGGTTAATTAAATTCTGGAAAAGAGTAACTAAAATCAAGACATGTAGATACAGTTACCAAAAATCAAATAAAAAGACTTGGAAAAGAACTTGAAAGGGAGGAAAATAAAATTAGAAAGGGCATATGACTAAATAATATGGATATAATAAACTTTTCAAACCAAATTCTGCAAAGTCATTTCATACTTTTATATATACACTATTTATAAATGAGCCATTCTTAAAGTTTATGCTACTGTTCTGATGACTTATAGTATCTCTTACCTTAACTGATGAAGAGGAGGAAATTATTTTACAGAAAGTTTCTTACCAGGTTTTTCTTCCTTCAATGGTACCCCTCCCCAAGATGAAATCATTATTTACTGCCCACAAATGTTATGGTGCCTAAAGTGCCTCCAATTAGACATTTAGCAACATGGTATCCATATTTTCCAATGAAAAATCACACAGGGTGTCTGAAAAAGGTTTTTTTAAAAACTGGTAGATGTGGTTGCTCCCGGCACTGTAGGCCTGGGACCTGCCCGGGCCTGCCCCGCAGGCATAGCTGTTGGGCCGAGCTTGGGGACAGAACCAGGGTTGGGTCCACATCACGCGCGGTGCCCAGCACAGCTCCCTGGGACCGGGAGGCCTTGGCCCCCACCCAGTAAAAGAAGAGGCTCCACCTGCACGCCCCGGAAGGCCGCCCTTCCTTGCTGCGCACGGGACCCAGCCTACTGGGTCCCGCGATCCTGCACGCTGCAAGAATCAGCGTGAACCTCAGGGGAACGCCGGCCAGCCGCGCAGGACACAGAGGTACGCAGCCCAGCCCAAATCAGCCCAGGAACCCAGAGCTGCTCACCGGTAATTGAGCAACATAGCTGCAGGGACCTGGAGAGCTTGCGCCCCCGCCCACCAGAGTGCAGAGCGCACGGCAGCTCCATTCTTCAACCGCGCGGCTTGGCTGGAGCGTGTGCCATCCCACAGCTCCTGTGCAGACCGCGCCGCCCAGCAGGGTTGCTCCCGGCACTGTAGGCCTGGGACCTGCCCGGGCCTGCCCCGCAGGCATAGCTGTTGGGCCGAGCTTGCAGACAGAACCAGGGTCGGGTCTGCGTCACGCGCGGTGCTCAGCATAGCTCCCTGGGACCGGGAGGCCTTGGCCCCCACCCAGTAAAGGAGGAGGCTCCACCTGCACGCCCCGGGAGGTCGCCCTTCCTTGCTGCACACAGGACCCAGCCTACTGGGTCCCGCGATCCTGCACGCAGCAAGAATCAGCGCGAACCTCAGGGGAAGGCCAGCCAGCCGCACAGGACACAGAGCTACATAGATTCCAGAAGAAAATGACAAAACAAAAGACCAAGAGGCAGTCTCAGTCCCCCAGCCCACAAAGAACAAACCCAAGAGATACTGAAATGGAAGACAGTGGGAGTCACACAAATGGACTTTCTGAAATGATAGAAAATGCAATAAAGAAACAGCTTGATGAAGCTATAAAGAAAATCAAATCAGAAATATTCTCTCAGCTAAAAAATGAAAGGAGAATCATTATTAAAGAAATGTTGTGTGTATCTAAAGAAGAGCAAGATAAAAACATAGAAGAACTTAAGAAAATGATTGAAACCTTGAATGAACAATATAAGACACAAACAGAATGCATGAAACAGATGCAAAGGGAAATGCAAGAAATGAAAAACTCCATGGAAAGTTTGAAAAACCGCTTAAATGAAGCTGAAGAT